>SKCR01046250.1:0-138757 GCA_019454045.1 Zanthoxylum bungeanum | reverse complement strand
CAAGATTGATGGGGGACAAAATAGTTCAAATTAGGAAGCCAATATATTTAATTTGTTTTGATTAAGCATGATATTTGTTAAGTTAGGAATACAATATTCTTGATTGCGAATATAATTGATTGATTGATTTTAAGTTTTATTTAATTTGGTATATGATTTAATTAATATTTATTTAATTCCCCATGTGTTAAATATGTGTTTTATTAATTGGGATGTGTTTTATGGGCTTTGGTGGGCTAATTGGGCTTGGGCGTGAGCCTAGCAGCAAAACCAGAAATACCGACGCCGTTCGAACGCTTATTCGAACGCTACACGAACGCACGCAATCGTTCAAATGTGGACACGAACGCAGCACGAACGAAGACAGTGAGCTTGCGAAATTGAATCTGATGACGTATTTATTCTGAATTTCCCCTTTCGACGTCTGTTTCCCGTGACTTCCGTGACTTAAAAGGTAGTGCCTCCAAATGAGACTCATCAGGGACTTTATATGCAAAAATGCAGTGCCTACAGTCGCCCCCACTTTGATAAGACTGTGTAATGTGTAACCGTGACAATCCTATCAAAGTTATACAATGCATTTTCACTTACCTGGCTCGCCAGATGCCATCTGACTTGCTTTGCTGACCCTCGACCTGAGTTGATGCCGCAGTAGTGGACCCTCGATCCTGGGACGCATCCCAATAGCTGCAACCGACAACGGGGGCCTCAACCCTGGGACACAATCCCGATAACGTTGCCAAAAGGTGGGCCTCGACCCGGGACGCATCCTGAAACTGATGATGCAGTGGACCTCGATCCTGGGACGTATCCCAATGGCTGCAACCGACAACGGGGGCCTCGACCCTGGGACGCATCCCAATATCGCTGACAAAATGTGGGCCTCGACCCGGGACGATCCCCAATACTGCTTGCTAGTATTGATGTGGGACTCACCCCCTGGTATGCATCCCAAAACTGATGCTGGTATGTGATGCTTCTAATGGCTTATCTTTGCCGCCTTCTCTTTTCTTCTTCAAAACCTGCGAATACAAAACAAACACAAAACGAATGCCAAAATGTGTTACTGTATGCATGCATGCATGAGTTTTCATCCGTCGGGTTAGGCCTTCTGCCAAGTCTTCTCCTTCTTAGGCAAAATACTGCTTCAATCTGTCCACGTTGATCGGCTCAGTGAACTCGTTCCACCTTCCAAGTCTGACAGTTTCACTGCCCCATTTCCCATTACTTTCTGCACTATGTAAGGTCCTTCCACCAGTTAGGTCTGAACTGTCCTCTCGGATCTGTCACCGACGGCCTTGATGCTTAAGTACCAAATCTCTCTTTCTGATCTTGGTGGACGTACTTTCTTGTTGAATGCTCGGGCTAGTCTCTTCTGATACAACTTCATGTGATACAAAGCCTCGTTTCTTTCTCATCCAGCAGTGCTAACTGATCAAACCTCTGTGCGGCCCATTCTTGTTCCGTTAACTCTGTCTCTGTTAATACCTTCATAGACTGTATTTCCACTTCCACTGGCAATATTGCTTCCATTCCGTAGACTATAGAGTAAGGTGTGGCTCTTTGCTTTTGTTCTCACTGATGTCTGTACCCCCACAAAGCATACGGTAGTTTGTCGACCCAATCTCTGTAGTTTTCTGTCATCTTGGCTAAAATTGTCTTTATAGTCTTATTGGCAGCCTCAACTGCCCCATTTGCCTGCGGCTGTACGGTGATGACTTATGATGGCCTATCCTGTATTTCTATAGCATTGCCTTTGTTTCCCTCTGGAACTGAACTCCGTTATCTGTAACCACATGGTGCGGCATACCATACCGACAAATGAGATTCCGAGCTATAAACTTTGCCATATGTTTTCGCTGTAATGTTGTTGCGGAATGACTCGGCTTCACCCACTTTGAGAAATAATCTACTACCACTACTATGAAGCGATGCCCATTTGATGCATTCGGTCGAATTTCTCCCAATCATCAATTCCCCATGCTGAGAAAAGGCCACGGCTCTGACAACATGTGCAACTCTGTGTGTGGCAAATGATTCAAATTACCGTGTGCTTGACAATCATGACAGTGCTTTACCATCTTCGCACAGTTCTGTCTCCATGGTTGACCAGTAAAAAACCCTGTCTCACTATCTTGCGGGACAGATTCAACCCGTTCATGTGCGGACCACATACCCCGGCGTGTACTTCTTCCATTACCTGTTGAGCCTCCTCTTTTCTCAAACACTTCAACTGAATACCGTTTGCTTGCCTTTATACAGTTCCCCTTTCAAAATCATATACTGGGAAGCTAACTTCTGAATGGCTATTCTGTCTTCTGCCTGCTCCCTCTGGAGTTCCCTATGTTCCAGATACCTCTGAATGTCATGATACAAGGGTTTTCCGTCGTCGACCTCTATTTCCAGAATTTCTCTATCTCATAAACAGGTCTGCTTGCCGTTGTCAATATCAACGGTCTCATCACTAACTTTTCTGGATTTTCCAAGTCGCTACAAGAGTAACCAATGCATCTGCCATCTGATTCTCTTCTCTTGGCAAGTGTTGAAACTTACAATCGGGGATGACCTGTGCCAACTTTCTGAGGTAAAAAAGGTAAGGTTTCAACCGTTCTTCTTTCAATTCCCATTCTCCTCGCATCTGCTGGACTACCAACATAGAATCTCCGTAGACTTCTACACTTTCGGCCTTCAAGGCTATCAATGCAGTCAAACCAAAAACACATGCTTCATATTCGGCCATGTTGTTTGTTACTGTGAATGTCAACCTTTTGGCCAAAGGCAAGGTCTCTCCTTCGGGGGTCACTATCACAATCTCAATTCCGGCTCCCTCGCAATTCACTGCTCCATCAAAATACATCTTCCATCTCTGAACTGTTATTGCTTGGATCTCTTCATCTGGAAATTCAAACTTATACTGATCCTCTTCAACAGGTTGCAATGCCAGAAACTCTGCTACTGCTCGCCCTTTGACCACTTTGGTGGTGAGATACTCAATGTTAAACTCTGTCAGCAATACTAACCATCTGCCCAATTTCCCCACTAGCGAAGGCACTGAATGCAGATATTTCAAAGGATTCTCCTTTGCCACTACCTGGATCTGTAAGACTGAAAATAAAGCCGCGTAATTCTCTGGAAGCCCATACCACTGCTAGGCAGATCTTATCTACTTCTTGATAACGAGCTTCATACGGGAGCATCTTCTTACTTAGATAATAAACTGCGTGTTTCTACCCCTGTCTCATGCCTGTACCATCATTGCCCCCAATGCTTCTGATTCTATGGCCAAATATAATATCAAAGGTCTGCCGGTCTCGGAGGTTTCAATACAGGCGGCTTTTACCAAGTACTCTCTGATCTTGTCGAAGGCTGATTGACACTGTTCATTCCATCTCACTGGCTGATCTTTTCTCAACAGTTTGAAGATAGGCTCACATACCGACGTCAACTTGGCGATGAACCGACTGATGTACTGAATCTTCCCCCAGGAATGCTCTGACTTCCTTCTCAGTCTTTGGTGCTGGCATTTTTGTGATTGCTTTGATCTTTTCAGAGTCTACCTCTATTCCTCCCATTCCTACTATATGTCCCATCAAATTTTCCTGATGTCACCCCAAACACACATTTCTTGGGATTTAGCCGCAGGTTGTATTTGTCAACTCTCTGAAGGAACCTTTCCAGTGCTTCAATATGCCCAACTCTCGTCTCTGATTTCACCATCATGTCATCCATATACACTTCAATCTCTTTATGCATCAAGTCGTGGAATAGTGTAGTAGCCATCCGCTGATACGTAGCTCCCGCATTCTTGAGCCCAAACGGTATTACCCTGTAACAATAAGTACCTCACACGGTAACAAAGGCAGTCTTGTGTTTATCTTCATTAGCCATAAGAACCTGATTGTAACCTGAAAACCCATCTGTAAATGAATACATAGCAGATAAAGCCGCACTATCAACAGTACGTCTATATGCGGGGAGAGGAAAATCATCTTTCGGGCATGCCTTGTTGAGATCTCTGTAGTCCACACACATTCTGACCTTCCCGTCTTTCTTCGGTACTGGCACAATATTAGCCAACCACTCAGGATACTTTACTACTTCCAGGAACCTCACATCTATCTGCTTCTTAACCTCTTCTCTGACCTTCTCGGCCCATTCTGGTCTCATCCGTCGGAGTTTCTGTTTCACCGTCCTCATATTCGGATAAGTGGGGTTTGTGTGTTGGGCAATGCTTCTGTCTACCCCAGACATGTCCTAATAAGACCAAGAAAAATACTTTGGCGTATCTGACCAATATTTCTTCTAATTTCTCCCTCTCCTCGGAGGTAACTTCACTTGCAATCAGAATTCCTTGGGGTTCTCAGATGTACCCAAGTTAAATGCAGTAGTTCTTGGCTGAACTGATATCAAATATGCTTGATCATGTAGAGCAAATGGAAATGACTCAGGCAAGTAAGCAAAAAAAATGTCTTTATTATTGGATAGTGCAGAAGTACATTCAAACAAATCAGGAAGGTAAATGTCTTCCTCATCTATAGACACTTCTTCCTCTGCAAACCAGGTTTTCTTCAGGCTTTTTATCCTCTCCAGAGTCAGGCTCTCCACCTCATCAATTCTTCTTCCCAATTCTCTACTTCTTCCACAACTTCTTCGGTCAGCAACTTCTTGCCCAGCATCTCTTGGAAGATCTCAAAACCAGGCACCACAATCCCGTTAACTTCTATTGTTCGGGCTCACCCTGATACCCTGAAGCCTTCACAAAACAATCTGTCAGTTTTAACCCTTTCTTTTTAATCTTCGACTTTTCTTCATCAGATGTGTATCCCAAACCCTTCCGAGTAGTCTGGCCTCTGAAATCTGGCAATTTTGAACCTTCACCCGGCTCAAACTTCATTTTTTTCATGATCCTAGCCAGCCACCATAGGATCCCCCCATTCCTCAAAAGTTGCCGACACTTGGAACCTCGTGAAAGGTTGTATTTCCAAAGCAGCCCACAGCGTTGTCTACCTCAGCTCGGATGGTGACAATTTCTCCTCCATATGAGGACTTAACATCTGATACAGATTGGGGGGCACGCCCCCAAGCTTATGAAACCAAGGCCTTCCCAACAGCAAGGCAAAAGTGGCTGGGATGTCCAGCACTGTGAACTCAATTTCGTCCTCAATAGGACCAACCTTTACTGCTGCTACAAATGTACCCTCAACTCCTGGCTTACTGTCATCATAAGCCTTGATAGTCATACTAGAGGGATCCAGATCTGTTGTTTTCATACCCAGCTTGGCCAAAATCTTCAACGGGCACACATTGATGGACGAGCCATCATCCACCATCACACAAGAGGTCATCCTACCTCTACCTCTCACTTCTGCTCTTATAAACAAGGGTCTATTATGATTTCTCCCCTCAGCTGGGAGTTATTCCTCAGAAAAAGTGATTGTCTGCATAGCCTCCTTCTGCACTGACCCAACAAACATTGCAGGGTTGGCATCTTCCATTACCACTATCTTGCTTAAGGCCTCAACCATGGCCCGCATGTGCTCCTGAGATGCACACAACAAATCCCAGATACTCACTTGTGCTCGGGTTTTCCTCAACTGCTGCAGCACTACATCTCCCTCGACACCTTATGTATTCTCAGCCACTTCTCTACCCTCTGATAACACTATTTTACCCTTATCAGTCATATCATTGTAGAAACGCCCGATGTGTGTCATACCCCTCACTTCTTCTACATCACTACTAGAGAAGTCTGCCCAGAAACTCTTCCCACGTTTGGTTTCATATCGCTGTTACTATCCCAAATCCCAAGGCAAACGGCTTGAAGGTCAAAGGATTTGAGGACAAGGTTCTCGGGTAGGCCAGAGTTTATCATATAGGTTGGTGGCGGGACATAGTGGTAATTTGGTAAAGGGTTCTGGTGTGTGTTGGGGCGTTCTATTTCAGGGTCAGATATCTTTTTGGAGTCTATAAGGTCTTGGAATTCATGGAGGAGTCGGGCACAGTTGTCGGTATCATGGCATTTTTGTTGGTGGAATTGGCAATATTGGTTTAGGTTGAGATGTGGTGGTGGAGGGTTTGGGAGCGGTTTGGTTTCTAAGGGTTTCAGAAGTCCTTGTCTCTTCAATTTCTCCAATACCTTGGACAAGGGTCTACCCAAGTTGGAGAATCTCCGGTTTCGGATAGCAGCAATCTCAGTAGAAATGGGCTTTGTTCCCGATGTCCCCCCAATGGGCCTCCTGTTCAGACCATAGAATTTTCTATTCTCGGCCTCTTCTTCTTCAATATCCATGATAGTCGCCCTCAACTGTCGAAAATCAGTAATCATGGAGGTCATCCTCCTTAGCTTCCCATAGATGGAGGGCTTGGTGCCCTTGATGATCATTTTTATCTGGTTCTTCTCTGAGGGCCTGGTCTGCATCTCTAAGAGCTGGCTTCTCCAGCGGTCCACATACTCCTTGAAACTCTCTTCCGGTTTCTGCCTGGTGTTCTCCAGATCACGGAGTGACAAATCTATCTCCAAGTCCGTGACATACTGTTTCAGGAATGCATCAGCCAATTCCCTCCAATCTTCCCTTACTTTCTTCTCAAGGCTGTGATACCATACCTGATAGAAACCTGCCTGAATAAAGCCAAGCAAACCCCTCCACGTGTTCTAAGCCCCAAGAACCGCGAATCTTGATTTTGTAAGAACAAAATCCTTCCAAGATCAAGTTCAACCCTTAAGGAACATTGCCCTTAAAAACCTTTCTTTATTTCTTTGGAGAATCCTGAACAGCGATACAGTGCCACAACGCTTGCCACACGTTGATAAGCTTTTGTTCCGTAAAACCAAGGAAGAATCCACTCCCTCAAGATGACACAAGTCAATTTGTTTTGTAAAAAGATATATTATTGGTTAATTATCCATTACAATGAATAATGCCCCTTTAAATAGGTGGCTAACCCTAATTCTACCAAAATATAATAAAACAATAATAAAATACTTGAAAATTTCGTCCATGGGCTTTTTAATTTAATTAATGTTCAGCCCAACACTTAAACAACACATAACTTAAAAAATATAAAATATAAAAACTATAGGGATACATTGCATCCTCATTTAGACCATGAAGGAATCTGAACTGGACTTTGATGAAAACTTCAAAGTTGTAGAGCTACGAGTTCTCTTTTCAATGCAACTTGAATCACCAAAATCGGATATCGGACGAGAAAGTTACGTCCAAAATACGAAGACTGCATAAATCCCACCACTGCTAATGCACCATTCGGAAATAAATCTCAAAATCAATCAAGGCAGCCCATGCACGTCCTAGACTCATTCCAATATTGCTTTAGACATAATAAAGCCTTCACATAATGTCTCATGCATGGAACAAACTCCAGAACTCAAGGAATCTTCAAATCCACCAAAATGGCCCAAATACACCAATTTGACCAAGCCATGCAATCAGCCACAACTTCAAGTTAACTTGGCCCAACAAACAGAGCTCATTCTGGATCATATCAATACCACCGGTGCCCCCTCGAGTGACATTCCAAACATCTTATGCACCTGTCGCTTCGTCAAACCCACATAACTCATAACTGATATATACTGACGGAGATGAACCCTCTGATCCCCATTCCCGTTGAACTTAGCCATATCCGGCATCTTGAACTGAGCATGCAACTGTTCTTCGAAGGTCATTGCCTCATAATCCAACAACTCTTCATGCTTACCCTTCATTTTACGGGTAACTGTTTCAACCTGATCCCGAAGCTTCTGAAATTCTGCTTGAGACCCCATCATTTGCCTGTTGCATACTCTGCCATGTCATCATCAAAAGTGGGGATGTCATCCCTCAACCCATTCAGAGGCTCCTCGCGCCTCACATTCTCAAAATTCCCCCAGTACGGGGTACAGCCATACCAGCCACAACAGTAGTCAAGGCTTGCAATTGTTCAGTAATTTGGTGAGACCGTTTTCCAACTGATCTATCCGGGATACCTCGCTATCAGATGTACTCATATCTGTTACCGGTCTTTTAGTGAGCCTTCCCTCTTTCCTAACCCAACAGGAATCTATGATGTCTTTTATAGACATAGAGGGTGTTAAAAGGATATGTATGCATGAGATGCATGCGATACAAAGGATATATCGACTTATTAAAATTTTCACACAAATCGGCCCATCATCATTTTAGAAGCTTTTGGGCTAACTGCCATAGGAGCGAACTCGTCCCAGTTTAAATGGCCCAACAAGTTCACATCTTATGGCAAGAAGTCCAACCGTATCCAAATGATAATGTTCCGAAACACAAACATATAATGGCCCATTTGCGTTTTAGAAGCTTTTGGTCCATCATCATAAGATATGTTCTTGTCCCAGTTTAAGTGGCCCAACAAGCCCATACCTCATGACAAAAGGTCCGAATGGCTCCAAACGACAATGTTCCCAAACACAAGCATACAAAAGTAATTTCTACAAAGTGGCCCATCAACATTTCAGAAGCTTTTGGCACAATTATCATAGGATACGAACTCGTCCCAGTTTAAATGGCCCAATAATTTCGTATTTCTGACAAGAAGTCCAACTGCATCCAAATGAGGATGATCCACAAGCACAAGGAAATAATTGCTATAGGCCATACAATTCCGGTCTACGTGTGGGTTTGCGGGAGTGTAGACAAAGACTCTCGCTGGTGAAAGATTACCCACAACTAGGTCTCCCCACTCAAAGGTTCGAGCGACCGAGTGAACGCACCTTTTTTATACCTTACAGTACGTGCCAACGAGTTATGGTGTGTGACTGACTGTCAAATGGACTTCCCGTTGTAGATTCCCCAGAGGGAGGGTGGAGCGAGGCTCTCTTAAGTACCCTAGCCTCTTAGGCTCTTATCGCTTGGTGACAGGAATAAACAACGAGTCCTCCAAATTAGTCCATCACAATAGGCCCTAAGTAAGTGATTGTCTAGGTGCCTTCACAGCTTTTCCTTATAGAAAGGTATTGAATGAAGGAAGTCACCAAACCATTACCTAGCCTTAAAATGTCTTTGATCAAACCCCCATTTTACCCACTGTAGACACGGTTAATTAAAGCACAAATCATAATATTACAAGACATTATTTCGAGGCCGATTCTCTATCCCCAGTGGAGTCGCCAGACTGTGGGAACACAGAAACTGGACGACGCATGCTGTTCCGGGCTCGTGGCCCGGTTGGGAGTATGGAGTAGCCCGCGGGGGACTAAACCGGAGAAATGATGGAGTCGCCACCCGGTGTGAACCGGGACAAAGATTTAAGGCCGCACTCACCCCTCGCAAAGGAAGACCTCAAACCGTTGGGTTCGGAATGGTCCCTTACTCATGCCACTTGTAATAAAATGATTTGTGCAATAATCTAACCAAGCCTACGCAACATATTTCCAAGGATGATTTACTCCTAAGTTCGCATGCATACATCAAAAAGTTCATCTAAATTTACATGTAACACATCTTCATATTTACATACAACCTATATCTGAATTTGCATACAGCCTATTTGCATATAATCCATGTCTCAATTTGCATACAGCCTAATTGCATATAATCTATGTCTCAATTCACATGCATGAAGATAAATTAACATACGACAAGCATACAAGTTAATAAACACATTGTACTCATACATGTGGGGAATACAGATGAACGAAAAATGCACAATCTTGCATAATACAGAGAAGCAATCAGGTTCATCATTCGAAGGGATAATTATTAGGGACAATTATGCACAAAATCTGATGAAAATGACTCAGTTCAGTGGGTGCGCGTTCGTGTAGCGTTCGTAAACGCGTTCGAACGGTAAACAGAAGGTTCGCGTTCGTATAGCGTTCGAGAACGCGTTCGAACGGAACCAGACCTGATGCATGATGAAACTAAGAAAATGCGTGCGCGTTCACGTAGCGTTCGATAACGCATTTGTGGGACACAGAAACTGGGCGAGACATGCTGTTCTAGGCTCGCGGCCTAGTTAGGAGTACGGAGTAGCCCGCGGGGGACTAAACCGGAGAATAATGGAGTCGCCACCCGGTGTGAACCGGGACAAAGATTTAAGGCCGCACTCACCCCTCGCAAAGGAATACCTCAAACCGTTGGGTTCAGAATGGTCCCTTACTTATGCCACTTGTAATAACATGATCTGTGCAATAATCTAACCAAGCCTAAGCAACATATTTCCAAGGATGATTTATCCCTAAGTTCGCATGCATATATCAACAAATTCATCTAAATTTACATGTTACACATATCTGAATTTGCATACAGCCTATTTGCATGTAATCTATGTGTGGGACACAGGACCTGGGCGACGCCGTTCCTAGGCTCGCGGCCTAGTTTGGGAAGTACTGAATAACATGGAGTCGCCACCCGGTGTGAACCGGGATAAAGATTTAAGGCCGCACTCACCCCTCGCAAGGGAAGACCTCAAACCGTTGGGTTCGGAATGGTCCCTTACTTATGTCACTTGTAATGAAAGGATTTATGTAATAATTTAATCAATGTTAAGTAACACTTATTTCCAAGAGTATCATGCTTCTAAATTCTCATATGTAAAATAAAACTTATGTACGCATTTCACATATATCTCACATTTAAATTTGCATGCTTAACATATATCAAGATAGCAACTAACATACAACTTTACTTGCATATCACATTCAGGAAAAAACAAGCACATATATTAACCATACAAGCACACATGTTAACCATACAAGCACACATATTGGCACTTTTCCAAGCGGCACGTGGAATTGTAGCCCAAGTACAGACCGCACTACCGTCCATTCGGAATCGGCTACGGAATTTACGTCTGGGTTTCCATCCGATATACCGCAAGAAATAATACTCAAATGTTATCATGACACAAGCATATGAATTGTAATACATCAACATATTTGCATTTATACATGTGGAGATAGCTACTAGGAAAACTATGCATGAGATCTAATGAAGAGGACTCAGTTCAGTGGGTGCGCATTCGTGTAGCGTTCGTAAACGCGTTCGAACGGAAATGAAGCAGAATGCTCACGTTCCTATGGCGTTTGTTAACGCGTTCGAACGGAAATGAAACAGAATGCTCACGTTCGTATGGCATTTGATAACGCGTTCGAACGGAAATGAGACCGAATGCTCACGTTCATATGGCGTTTGATAACGCGTTCGAACGGAAATGAAACAGAATGCTCACGTTCGTATGGCGTTTGATAACGCGTTCGAACGGAAATGAGACCTGATGCATGATAAGGCAAAATGTATGCGCGTTCGAGTTGCGTTCGTAAACGCGTTCGAACGGAAACGGACCTGATGCATGAAATGGGATGCAATACATAAACACAAAATAAAGGGGCGCGGCGAAGTACTGCCATAAAGGTGACCTTTTGGGGCTCTTGATCTCTCAAAGAGATGACCTTTAGACCAACATACTAAGCCCATGCGCGTCACATCACACATACGAGAATAAAACCAATCCTATCAACCAAGTATGCCCGATTGAACACATCTTACATCCAATCTGAACACACATCAACCGGCGCGGCAAAGCATCGTGGTAACGGGTTTTAACCCCTCCCCATAAGGGATCTTTCATTCCACTTACTAAGCCCATGCGCTTGATTGAACCATACATAAAAGATAAACTCAATAACATCAAACTAAGTATGCCCGATTGAACGTATCTCGCATCCAACCGAACACACATCAACCGGCGCGGCGAAGTAGTGTCACAAAGGTGGCCTTTTCGGCTCTTTGTCTCCCAAATGGAGGACCTTTGGACTAACTCACTAAGCCCGTGCGCTTGGTTGAATCATGCATAACTAAACAACATATTGAATTCAAGTAAAGAAAACTAAATAAACAAAAGCAACGCAACAAAAGAGAGATGGTGCCGTTTACCCAAGCGGTACGTGGAGTTGTGGCCCGAGTACAGATCATATTACCGTCCATTCGGAATCGGCTATGAAATTTATGTCCGGGTTTCCATCCGATATACCGCGAGAGTTGACACATCTCTCATTCATCCAATACCCACAACATACATCATACACACAACGAATACCACAAATACAGAAAATATAATCAAAATAAATGACCAGAAAATAAAATGAGAATAAGTGTGAAAGATACCCTCAGGTCTAACCTTTTAAGCCGTCTCTCGGACTCGCGTTCCACGGAGATCGAAAGGGGGTAAAGCTCCGTAACTTTTCTGGTCCACTGGTTCAACGTCCTAGCTCACTGCTTCGCTGTTTTGCTTACGGTTCGAACTCCGTTCTGCTCCTATTTGGTCTCTGTCTTGCTGCTCACTGCACGGACCACCTGTTTTAACGTTTTCAATAAACTATTCCAAGTTTGTGTGGGTTCTTAGTGCAATTATATGTGATTATTTTTAAGATTATCTATGCAGTTTTTATGTTACTGTTTTTTAAGGATTTGGGCTGCTGTTAAGGTGATTTTGCTGCTGTTTGGGCGTGTAATACAGTGTGGTTTTTTGTGGTAATTTTCGGTGGTGGAGGGCTGCTGTATAGGTGGCTGTTTCGGTGATGTGTGGGGGGTTTACGGAGGTGGTTTTCGGCTATGGAGGAGATGGTTGGGGGCTCTTTTGTTCTCTTTTTGTGTATGTGTCAAGTGTGTTTTTCTTTTGTTTAGTCTTGGGTGTGTAGAGAGAGTCTAGAGAGATTTCGAGAGAGTTTGTGTGTGAATTCTATGCCTTGGGCGTGATTAGGTTGTGTGACCCAAGAGGATGGCTTTGGTTAGGGGTTGTTTATATAGAAGATGGCTAATGTTTCACCTTGTCTCACAAGGAAGAGATTTTGTTTCCAATTTAGGAGAGATGAGAAAGGTATACACAAGATTGAGGGGGGACAAATATTTTAATTTAGGAAGTTGTAATATTTAATTTGTGTTGGTTTAGGAATACAATATTTTAAGTTTGGGAATAATCTTATTAGATTGGGAATATAATTGGTTGATTGATTTTAATTAGGCATGATTATTTTGATTTAGTATGTGATTTGTTTAATTTAGGCATGATTTTAGTTTAAGTTGGTAATTGTTTATTTTATGTTTGGTATATGTTTTATTTAATCATTTAATAATTTAGTTTTATATTATTTAGTTAATGTTTTAATTAATATTTATTTATTTAAATTGGGATGTGTTTTATGGGCTTTGGGGGGCTAATTGGGCTGGATGTGAGGCTAGCAGCAAACCAGAATTACCGACACCGTTCGAACGCTTACTAGAACGCGGCACGAACGCCCGCAATCCGTTTGACGTTCGAACGTAAACACGAACGCAGCACGAACGAAAACAGTGAACCTTGTTTATTCTGAATTTCCCCTTCCGATGTCCGTTTCCCGTGACCTCTGTGACTTAAAAGGTAGTGTCTCCAAAATGAGACTCATCATAGGGACTTATGTGTAAAAATGTAGTGCCTACAGTCGCCCCCACTTTGATGGGACTTGTGTAATGTGCAACAGTGACAATCCTATCAAAGTTATGCAATGCATTTCTACTTACCTGGCTCGCCAGCTGCCACTTGACTTACCATGTGTTGAGTTGCGTTGATTTGGTGGTGAGGTGCTGCGACCCCTGGTTCATTCCCGAACCGTGCTCCATTTTTAGAGTGTCATTCTCGGCATGTTCCTTCCTGAATTGTATTGAGATGAGGCTTTATTCCTCCCGAGCTTTATTCCCGAACTGTTGAGATGAGGCTTTATTCCTCCGAGCTTTATTCCCGAACTGCTTACTGTGTAGAGATAGTGCTTTATTCCATGATTGTTTGGACTGTGGGCTTTATTCCCGAACTGTATTGAGATGAGGCTATATTCCCCTGTACTTTGTTCCCGAACTGTTGCGATGAGGCTTTATTCCTCCCGAGCTTTATTCTCGAACTGTTGAGATGAGGCTTTATTCCTCCCGAGCTTTATTCCCGAACTGCTGACATGAGGCTTTATTCCTCCCGAGCTTTATTCCCGAACTGTTGAGATGAGGCTCTATTCCTCCCGAGCTTTATTCCCGAACTGTACTGACATGAGGCTTTCTTCCCCTTGAGCTTTGTTCTCAAACTATACTGATATGAGGCTTTCTTCCCCTTGAGCTTTGTTCTCAAACTATACTGATATGGGGCTTTTTATTCCCTTGGGCTTTGTTCCCGAACTGTGTTGATATGAGGCTTTCTTCCCCTTGAGCTTTGTTCTCAAACTATACTGAAGTGAGGCTTTCTTCCCCTTGAGCTTTGTTCTCAAACTATACTGACGTGAGGCTTTCTTCCCCTTGAGCTTTGTTCTCAAACTATACTGACGTGAGGCTTTTATTCCCTTGGGCTTTGTTCCCGAACTGTATTGAATGCATGCTTTCTTCCTGAACTGAACTGAATGTAGGCTTTCTTCCTGAACTGAACTGAATGTAGGCTTTCTTCCTGAACTGAACTGACATGAGGCTTTCTTCCCCTGAACTGATATGGGCCTCGCCCCAAGACTGATACCGATATGGGTCTCGCCCCCATGCTGATACTGATGCTAATATTGATGCTTCAGACTGGCTTTCATTTGCCGCTTTCTCTCTTTAAAACCTGTGAACACAAAACAAACACAAAACACAAAAAGGAATGCAAAATATGTTACGTGTATGCATGCATGCGTGAATGAGTTTCCTATCCCGTTGGGTTAGGTCTTCTGTCAATTCCATTGATGACCATTCTTCTCTTGGGGAAAGTACCATTTCCACATGTCTTCACTGATTTGTTCTAGGAACCCGTTTCTTTCCAAGTCTAACAGTCCCACTGTCTCCATTTCCCAATTCCTGAATGGCTAACTTATCTTTTCTGCTTGCTTATTCTGAGGATTCCCCGTGTTCATAGTACAAAGGTTGAATGCTTTTCTCAAATGTACTCATATTGTAGAAGAGATTCAGCGAAGTGAACGTCTTATTATCATTTAAGAAAAGGTTTGAACAAAGAGACAAAATCAATGTATTTAAAAATACAGGATCATAATTGAATAAGATCCGGGAAACAAACACCTCCATAATTTGCATCTTCGTCTTCACCCGTCTTTTTGCTTTCTTCGAACATCAGATTCTCCAACTGCAGTAGTTCTTTTTCCCATTTATTTCTCCTTTTTGCCACCTCCTCCCCGTCACTGTCCGAGAAGTTTTCCCAGAAATCCCCCATCTGCTTTATTTTATTTTGCCACTGTTGTCCTGTATCCCCATGCGAGAAGTTTGATGGTTGTGGGTTTGGAAGGCAAGGTTGTCTGGTAGGCCAGTGTTGATCATATGTGTGGGTGGAGGTTTTCTATGTGTGTCAGGTTGTTCTTTTTCAGGGTCAGGTATTTTGTGTGAGTCTATGAGGTCCTGGATTTCGTGCCTAAGGCGGGTGCAATTGTTAGTTTCATGACCCTTTTGCTGATGGAAGTAACAGTAAAGGTTCAGGTTAAGGTAGCATGGCACAGGGTTTGGAAGTGGTTTAGGCTCTAAGGGATATAAGAGTCCTTGCCTTTTCAGTTCTTCAAATACCTCCGACAAAGGTTTACCCAGATCGGAGAATTGTCTATTTCTGATGGGGGTAATCCCAGAGGGAGTGGGCTTGGTCCTTGAAGGTTCCCAATGATTTTTCCATTCTGGTTGCACAACTTTCTATTATTGGCTACACGGGGTACAGTCAAACTGGCCACAACATTGGTCAAAACTTGCAATTGCTCAACAATCTCAGCTACTTTGATCTCCAATTGATCTAGGCGGGATCCCTCATCGGCGGATTCACTCACGCTTGTTGCAGTTCTTTTAGTGAGTCGTATCTCTTCCCTAACCCAACGGGAAACTATGATGGCTTTTAAAACACAAGGGTTAGCATGATGTATGTATGCATGGGGTGCATGAGATGCATGTAACATATATAATATACTAAATCAATTAAAATTTTCACACAAATCGGCCCGTTACCATTTTAGAATTTTTCGGGCTAATTGTCACAGGAGTGAACCCATCCCCGTTTAAATGGCCCAACGAGTTCACATCTTATGACAAGAAGCCCAACTAAAGCCAAATGGTAATGTTCCGAACACAAGTACAAAGTGGCCCATCAACACTTAGACGCCTTTGGCCCAATAGTCATGAGATACGTTCTTGTCCCAGTTTAAATGGCCCAACAAGCCCATATCCCATGGCAAATGGTCCAAACGGATCCAAACGACGATGTTCCCAAACACACGCATAGAAGAAAGATAATGCAAACGTAATAATTTCTACAGTATGGCCCATCAACATTTCAGAAGCTTTGGGCCTAATAATCATAAGGTACGAACTTGCCCCAGTTTAAATGGCCCAGCAAGCCCGCATTTCTGACAATAGTCCAACTGCATCCAAATGAGGATGGTCCACAAGCACATATTCAAGGAAATAATTGTTACTTTAGCCAACCCGGTCTATAGGTGGGTTAGTAAGAGTATAGACAAAGGCTCTCACCGGCGAAGGATGGCCCACAACTAGGTCTCCCCACTCAAGGGTTCGAGCAACCAAGTGAGCACACCCCTTTTTATACACTAAGGTACGTGCCGATGAGCTATGGTGTGTGACGGACTGTCAAATGGATTTCCCGTTGTAGATCCCCCAGAGGGAAGGTGGAGCGAGGCTCACTTAAATACCCAAGCCTCTTAGGCTCTTATCGCTTGTTGTCAGGAATAAACAACGAGTCCTCCAAATTAGTCCATCACAATAGGCTACAAATAGATGGCTATCTAGGTGCCTTCACAGCTTTTCCTTCTAGAAAGGTAGTGAATGAAGGAAGACACCAAACCATTACCTAGCCTTAAAATGCCTTTGATTAAACCCTCACTTTTATCCACTATAGACACGGTCAATTAAAACATAAATCCAAACATCACAAGACAATATTTCGGGGCCAATTCTCTATCCCCAGTGGAGTCGCCAGACTGTGGACAACAGGACATGGGCGACACTTTTCTGTCCTAGGCTCGCGGCCTAGTTGGGAGTACGGAGTAGCCATGGGGGACTAAACCGGAGAGTCATGGAGTCGCCACCCGGTGTGAACCGGGAAAATGAGATTTAAGGCCGCACTCACCCCTCGCAAGGGAAGACCTCAAACCGTTGGGTTCGGAATGGTCCCTTACTTATGTCACTTGTAATAAAATGATTTATGTAATAATTTAACCAGGCTTAAATAACATTTATTTCCAAAAATATCATGCTTCTAAGTTCATATGCATACATCAACAAGTTCATCACAACATGCAACATCACATGACAATCTCATGAACATATTTCAATCCTATGATATGGAAAACTAAGAACAACATAATCATGCTTGAGTACTATCTCATGAACATATTAACCAAATAACATGCTAACAGCCTAATCATGCTTGAATACAATCCCAAAAACACATAGAATGCATAATTGCCTCTTGGCTGATCTTTCTTGTGTTATATAGCCAACCGTATCATTTGTATTCTTGCATTTATCCATTCTATGTGTTTTTGGGATTGTATTCAAGCATGATTAGGCTGTTAGCATGTTATTTGGTTAATATGTTCATGAGATAGTACTCAAGCATGATTATGTTGTTCTTAGTTTTCCATATCATAGGATTGAAATATGTTCATGAGATTGTCATGTGATGTTGCATGTTGTGATGAACTTGTTGATGTATGCATATGAACTTAGAAGCATGATATTTTTGGAAATAAATGTTATTTAAGCCTGGTTAAATTATTACATAAATCATTTTATTACAAGTGACATAAGTAAGGGACCATTCCGAACCCAACGGTTTGAGGTCTTCCCTTGCGAGGGGTGAGTGCGGCCTTAAATCTCATTTTCCCGGTTCACACCGGGTGGCGACTCCATGACTCTCCGGTTTAGTCCCCCGTGGCTACTCCGTACTCCCAACTAGGCCGCGAGCCTAGGACAGAAAAGCGTCGCCCAGGTCCTGTTGTCCACACTATGTCTCAATTTGCATACAGATAAATTGACATACAGAAAGCATACAATTTCACATTGATAGACACAGAAACGCGAACAAACAACATTCACAAAAGCATGCATATTAAGGAAAGATAATTAAGCGCATGACAGAAATAGATGCCTAAAGCGGTACTACAAATGCATAAGGTAAAAAAGAGACAACTCAATGCTAAAATAGACATGTCGTGATGTGATGAAAATGACTCAGTGCAGTGGGTGCGCGTTCGTGTAGCGTTCGTAAACGCGTTCGAACGGTAAACAGAAGGTTCGCGTTCATATAACGTTCGAGAACGCGTTCAAACGGAACCAAACCTGATGCATGATAAAACAAAGAAAGTGTGTGCGCATTCGCATAGCGTTCAAGAATGCGTTCGAATGGTAAACAGAAGGTTCACGTTCGTATAGCGTTCGAGAACGCGTTCGAACGGAACCAGACCTGATGCATGATGAAACTAAGAAACTACGTGCGCGTTCGTGTAGCATTTGAGAACGCGTTTGAACGATAAATAGAAGGTTCGCGTTCATGTGGCGTTCGAGAACGCGTTCGAACGGAACCAAACATGATGTATACAACACATACATAAACAAACAAATCCACAATATAGGACCTCACGTATCCGATTGAACTCATCTCGCATCCAATCGAACATACACTATCCAGCGCGGCAAAACATCGTGGTAAAGGATTTTAACCTCTCAAAATAGAGGACCTTTAATCGCACTTACTAAGCCCATGCGCAAACAACACAATACATATATAAAGAAGTAAAGACAACGATATCGGACTTCGTGTATCCGATTGAACATATCTCACATCCAATCGAATATATATTATCCGGAGCGGCAAAGTATCGTGGTAAAGGATTTTAACCTCTCAAAATAGAGGACCTTTAATCACACTTACTAAGCCCATGCGCTTTATCATCAATGCATACAAGAAATAAAAGAAACAATATCTAATTTCGTATACCCGATTGAACACACCTTACATTCAACCGAATATACTTCAACCGGCGCGACAAAGCATAGTGGTAAAGGGTTTTAACCCCTCAAAATAGGGGACCTTTAATCCGACTTACTAAGCCCATGCGCTCGATCACATCATTACGCAAACGAATAACATGCGGAAATTAAATAACGAATAATAAACACATCAAAACAACAGAAAACGAAATATGTGCCGTTTACTCAAGTGGTACGTGGAGTTGTATCCCGAGTACAGATCATACTACCGTCCATTCGGAATCGGCTATGAAATTTATGTCCGGGTTTCCATCCTATATACCACAAGAGGCGACACATTTTCCATTTTGTTCACAGCCACAACATGCATTCACAAATGACTCTCTAAGAATAGAATTCAATAAATAATTAAAAGACGAATATAAACTAATTAGAAATGTGCCCTCAGGTCTAACCTTTTATGTCGACTCTCGGAAGTACGGTGCACGGTCGTCAGAAAAGGGGGATGCTCCGCAACTCCTCCGGTTCACAGGTTCACGCCTTTCCTCGCTGTTCCACTGCTCGAGCTACTGTTTTGACTCCGATTTACTGCTATTGCTACTGTATTCTGGTCACAATATTGGCTTACTGGTTTTCGGTAAATAAGGGACTATTTTTTGGGTGTTTGGGCTGTTGTTTGGGGGTGTATGTGGCTGTTGTTTATGCGGTTTCTGCTCACTGTTTTTAGAGGTGTATTTTCGGTGATATGAGGTGTTTGGTGGCTGTGATTTTCGGTCCTATGAGGGAGAAGAAAAGAAGTTGTTTTTGCTTGTTTTGTTTGTGAGGGTTGTGTATGTGAGTTTGGTTGTGTCAATGAGCTTGGGTGTTTCTTGTGTGAATGAATTAGGGTCTTTTCTTGTGTGAATGAGCTAGGAGGGTTCAAGGGTTGGAATTGAGTTCTTTTTATAGGCAAATGGCTAGGGTTAAATCTTGCTTGACAAGGAAATGATTTGGCATTAAAGGTGAGATATGATTTGGTGTCAAACAATGAAATCCTAAGATTTGATGAGGGACAAAATTTGGCTAATTAGGAAGTTAAAATATTTAATTTGTTTGGTTTTAGGAATAAAATTTGTTTAGTTTGGTATATAATAATCTTGATTGATTTTAATTAGGCATGATTTTATTTGATATTTATTTTAATTTGGTATGTGATTTTTAGATTTTATTTAATTTCACCATGTGTTAAATATGTATTTTATTTAATTTGGATGTATTTTATGGGCTTTGGTGGGCTAATTGGGCTTGGATGTGAGGCTAGCAGCAAAACCAGAAATACCGACACCGTTCGAACGTCGATTCGAACGCTACATGAACGCCTGTAATCTGTTTGACGTTCGAACGTGTTCACAAACGCAGCACGAACGAAAAACAGTGAACTTGTGAAATGAATCTGATGACATGCTTATTTTGAATTTCCCCTTCCGACGTGCGTTTCTCGCGACTTCCGTGACATAAAAGGTAGTGCCTCTAAATGAGACTCATCATAGGGACTTATATGCAAAAATACAGTGCCTACAGTCGCCCCCACTTTGATGAGACTTGTGTAATGTGTAATAGTGACAATCCTATCAAAGTTATGCAATGCATTTTTACTTACCTGGCTCGCCAGCTGCCACTTGACTTGTCATGTGTTGAGTTAAGTTGATTTGGTGGTGAGGTGCTGCGACCCCTGGTTCATTCCCGAACCGTGCTCCATTTTTGGAGCGCCATTTTCGGCATTTGTTGTGTGTGCTCTATTTTGGAGCGCCATTTTCGGCATCTATTGTGTGTGCTCCATTTTGGAGCGCCATTTTCGGCATTTGTTGTGTGTGCTCCATTTTGGAACGCCATTTTCGACATCTGCTGTGTGTGCTCCATTTTGGAGCGCCATTTTCGGCATCTGTTATGTGTGCTCCATTTTGGAACGCCATTTCCGGCATCTGCTGTATGTGCTCCATTTTAGAGCGCCATTTTCGGCATCTGTTGTGTGTGCTCCATTTTGGAACGCCATTTCCGACATCTGCTGTGTGTGCTCCATTTTGGAACGCCATTTTCGGCATCTGTTGTGTGTGCTCCATTTTGGAACGCCATTTTCGACATTTGTTGTGTGTGCTCCATTTTGGAACGCCATTTTCGGCATCTGTTGTGGTAGCGGTCCATTTCTGAACCGTGTTGTCCGAGAATATGGCTCATTTTTGAACCGTGACTTGATGAGGTGGTCTTTGCCGCTACAATCATGCGAATTCAAAACAAAATTATATGCATGTGATATGTATGTATGTATGGATGCATGATGCTGATGTGGGCCTCGCCCCCAAACCGATACCGATGTGGGCCTTGCCCCTAAACTGACACTGATGTGGGCCTCGCCCTCAAACTGATGCGGATGTGGGCCTCGCCCCTAAACTGATACTGATGTGGGCCTCGACCCTCGAGATTCATCCCCAAACTGATACTAATGTATGCCTCGGCCCTGGGACTCATCCCCAGACTGATGCTGATGTGGGCCTCGGCCTTGGGACTTATCCCCAAACTGATGATGATGTGGGCCTCGGCCCTGGGACTCATCCATAAACTGATGCTGATATGGGTCTCGGCCCAAACTGATACTGATATGGGCCTCGCCCCCAGTTGATACTGATGTGGGCCTCGCCCCCAGCTGATACTGATGTGGGCCTCGCCCCAGACTGATACTGATATGGGCCTCGCCCCTAGACTGATACTGAAGTGGGCCTCGCCCCCAGACTGATACTGATATAGGCCTCGCCCCAAACTGATACTGATGTGGGCCTCGCCCCCAGACTGATACTGCTGATATGGGCCTCGCCCCCAGACTGATACTGATATGGGCCTCGCCCCCAAACTGATACTGATATGGGCCTCGCCCACAGACTGATACTGATATGGGCCTCGCCCTCAGACTGATTCTGATATGGGCCTCGCCCCTGTGATTCATTCCTGAAGACTGCTGACATTGTACTGTTGCTGCTTCTGGTTGGCTTACGTTGGATTCTTTCTCTTTTTCTTTGTTGAAACCTGTGAATACAAAACAAAACAAACACAAAAAGGAATGCAAAATACGTTACATGTATGCATGTATGTATGAATGAGTTTCATATCCCGTTGGGTTAGGTCATCCACCAATTCCCTTAGTGACTGCTCAGTCTTCTCTTTTTCTGGCAAAGTACTGCTTCAATTTATCCATATTGATCGGCTCGGTGAACTCATTTCCTTCCAAGTCTGACAGCCTCACTGCTCCATTTCCTATTACTGAATGGTTATTCTGTCTTTTCTGCTTGCTTCTTTCGGGAGTTCCCCGTGTTCTAAACATCGCTGAGTATCAAAGTACCAGGGTTGAATACTTTTGCCAAATATACTCATGTTGCAGGTTGAAAGGAAGAGCCTCAGGCAAGTAAATGAAATGAACGTCTTTATTATCATTAAGAAATGGTTCAAACAAGTAGATAAACTCAATGTATTTGACAATGCAAGGTCAAATAACCAGGAGTAACGGCTTCATCATTCCCAGCATTGCCTTCTTCCCTGGCTTATGGTTCCCCACTGATGTCGTTCCTATCCCCATGAAAGAAGCTGAGTGGTTGAGAGCTTGGAGGATAAAGCTTTCGGGTAGGCCGGAGTTGATCATATAGGTGGGTGTGGGAACAGAGTGATAGTTTGGTAGAGGGTTCCGATGTGTGTTGGGTTGTTCTTTCTCAGGATCGGGTATTTTACGGGCATCAATGAGGTTTTGGATTTCATGCCTAAGGCGGGTACATTTGTCAGTTTCGTGGCCTCTTTTCTGATGGAAGTGACAATACATGCTTAGGTCAAGGTTGGGTGGTATAGGATCTGGAAGTGGTTTAGGCTCTAAGGGTTTTAAGAGTAATTGTCCCTTCAACTTTTCAAATACCTTTGACAAAGGTCTAACAAGGTTGGAGAATTGCCTGTTTCTGATGGCAGCGACTTCGGCAGCAACGGGCTTGGTCTCAGAATGCCCCCCAAAAGTCCTCATATTTTGGCCATAGAACTTTCTGTTTTCAGCTTCTTCTTCTATATCCATGACAGTTTCCCTCAATTGTCGAAAATCTGCAATCATGGAGGTCATTCTCCTCAACTTGCCATAAATGGAGGGCTTGGTGCCCTTGATAATCATTTTAATTTGGTCCTTCTCTGAGGGCCGAGTCTGTATCTTTAGAAGTTGGCTTCTCCAACGGTCTACATACTCCTTGAAGCTTTCTTCCGGCTTCTGCTTAGTATTCTCTAAGTCGCGGAGCGACAGGTCGATCTCTAAGTCTGTAACATACTGCTTCAGAAAAGCATCAACTAGTTCCTTCCAATCTTCTTTAAACCTTTTTCTCAAGGCTGTGGTATCATACTACAGGTGCTCACTCGAGTGACATCCCAAACATCTTTTGGACTTGGCGCTGTGATGGCCCATTGAACTCATCATTGAGACATATTGCCGCAGATAGACCCTCGGGTCCCCATTCCCGTTGAACTTAGCCATATCAGGCATCTTGAACTGAGCTGGCAGCTGTTCTTCGAAGGTCAACACCTCATAATCCAACAAGTCCTCATGTTTCCCCTTCAGTTTACTGGTAACTGACTCCATCTGATCACGGATTTTCTGTATCTCGGCCTG
Organism: Zanthoxylum bungeanum; assembly: GCA_019454045.1. Classification (NCBI taxonomy): domain Eukaryota; kingdom Viridiplantae; phylum Streptophyta; class Magnoliopsida; order Sapindales; family Rutaceae; genus Zanthoxylum; species Zanthoxylum bungeanum. The sequence continues at coordinate 115,138 of SKCR01046250.1, read as the reverse complement.
AGATCCAATCACTCTGCCTGTTGCATACTCTGCCATATCATCATCAAAAGTGGGGATATCATCCCCCAACCCATTCAGAGGCTCCTCACGCCTCTCATTCTCAGAATTTCCCCCAGCACGGGGCACATCCATATTAGCCACAGCAGCGGTCAAGGCTTGTAACTGTTCAGTAATCTTGGTGAGACTGTTCTCAAACTGATCCATACGGGATGATTCATTCTCTGATTCGTTCATGTTTTCTATTGGCATTTTAACAAGTCTTCCATTTTTCCCTAACCCAACGGATGTCTATGATGGCTCTTTTGACACAAGAGAGTTAACATGATGTATGTATGCATGAGATGCATGAGATACGTGCGATACAAGGAATATATCAACTCATTAAAATTTTCACCCAAATCTACCCATCATCATTATAGAAGATTTTGGGCTAACTGTCATAGGAGTGAACTCGCCCCAGTTTAAATGGCCCAACAAGTTCACATCTCATGGCAAGAAGTCCAACCGTATCCAAATGATAATGTTCCTAAACACAGACATATAATGACCCATTGGCGTTTTAGAAGCTTTTGGCCCAATCATCATAAGATATGTTCATGTCCCAGTTTAAATGGCCCAACAAGCCCGTATCTCATGACAAAAGGTCCGAATGGATCCAAACGACAATGTTCCCAAACACAAGCATACAAAGATAATTTCTATAGAGTGGTCCATCAACATTTCAGAAGCTTTTGGCCCAATTGTCATAGGATATGAACTTGTCCCAGTTTAAATGGCCCAACAAGTTCGCATTTCTGACAAGAAGTCCAACTGCATCCAAATGAGGATGGTCCACAAGCATAATGAAATAGTTGTTATATGCCATACAATTTCGGTCTACGTGTGGGTTTACCGGAGTGTAGACAAAGACTCTCGCTGGCGAATGATTGCCCAAACTAGGTCTCCCCACTCAAGGGTTCGAGCGACCAAGTGTGAGCGCACATTTTTATACCTTACAGTACGTGCCAACGAGTTATGTGTGTGTGTGTGACTGACTGTCAAATGGATTTCCCGTTGTAGATTCCCCAGAGGGAGGGTGGAGCGAGGCTCTCTTAAGTACCCTAGCCTCTTAGGCTCTTATCGCTTGGTGACAGGAATAAAACAACGAGTCCTCCAAATTAGTCCATCACAATAGGCCATAAGTAAGTGATTATCTAGGTGCCTTCACAGCTTTTCCTTATAGAAAGGTAATGAATGAGGAAGACACCAAACCATTACCTAGCCTTAAAAGTGCCTTTGATTATTAAACCTTTTAACCCACAGTAGACACGGTTAATTAAAGCACAAATCATAATATTACAAGACATTATTTCGGGGCCGATTCTCTATCCCCCGTGGAGTCGCCAGACTGTGGGACACAAAAAACTGGGCGACGCATGCTGTCCCGGGCTCGCGGCCCGGGGTTGGGAGTACGGAGTAGCCGCGGCGGGGACTAAACCAGAGAATAATGGAGTCGCCACCCGGTGTGAACCGGGGGAAATAGTTTAAGGCCGCACTCACCCCTCGCAAGGGAAGACCTCAAACCGTTGGGTTCGGAATGGTCCCTTACTTATGCACTTGTAATAAAATTATTTGTGCAATAATTCAACCAAGCCTAAGCAACATTTATTTCAAGGATAATTTACTCCTAAGTTCGCATGCATACATCAAAAGTTCATCTAGGTTCACATGTAACACATTTTCATATTTGCATACTACCTATTTGCATATAATCTATGTCCCAATTTGCATGTATAAAGATAAATACAGCTAGCATACAACGTCATAAGCACATCACATTCGATCATGGGCATGCCAGTAGATAATAATTGTATAATCACGCATGAAAGCAAATTGGAGTAACGACAAGCATATAACTTCATGAACATGTTGAAAGGATGATTGCGGAAGCATAATTAGGTAACTACCGTGCAAACATGCATCATGGAAACGAACATGTAACCTTGTGAACACAATGAATGACTAAGTGCGAGAACATGAGTAATCAAAAAGGGAAATGACAAAATGAGTAACCATGCTTGAGATGTGATGGAAGATGACCTGTTTATTGTGGGCGTTTGTGTGGCGTTCGAATGGTAAACAGAAGATTCGCGTTCGAGTAGCATTCGTAAACGCGTTCGAACGGAAATGAAACAGAATGCTCACGTTCGTATGGCGTTCGGAAACGCGTTCGAATAAAAATGAGACCTGATGCATGATAAGGCAAAATGCATGCGCATTCGAGTTGCGTTCGTAAACGCGTTCGAACGAGCTGAGACAGAAAACATGCGTTCGTGCGGCGTTCTGAAACGCGTTCGAACGGGGTCACAGCAGTGACCTCCGAAATGCAGTGAACAACATGACACATACATGAACGGATGAATAGATGACACCTAATAAATAATGATGGGCTAAAAGGCGCGGCAAAGCATCGTGGTAAAGGATTTTAACCTCTCAAAATAGAGGACCTTTAATCGCACTTACTAAGCCCATGCGCTTGACCTCATCATTACTCAAACAAATAAGATGCAGAAAATAAATGACGACAATAAGCAAATCAAGATAAAATAAAGTATGTGCCGTGTACTCAAGTGGTACGTGGAGTTGTATCCCGAGTACAGATCATACTACCGTCCATTCGGAATCGGCTATGAAATTTATGTCCTGATTTCCATCCTATATACCACGAGAGGCGACACATCTTTCATTCATTCAAGGGCCACAATCATGCACTAATAAATGACTCTCATGCGACAAAGATGAATAAAAACCAATTAAAAAGATAGATGGAAATAATAGGAAAAGTACCCTCAGGTCTAACCTTTTATGTCGACTCTCGGAAGCACGATGCACGGTCGTCGAAAAAAAGTGGGGAATGCTCTGTAACTCCTCTGGTTCACAGGTTCACGCTTTTCCTCGCTGTTCCACTGCTCAAGCTACTGTTTTGACTCTGATTCGCTACTGCTTCGACTCCGATTCGCTGCTGTTTTGCTACTGTATTTCTGCTGTATTTTGGTCACTGTTTTTGGTGTTTTAGGCTATTGTTTTTGGGTGTTTCTAAAGGCTTAAAATGCAGATTTTCGGTTACTGTTTTGGGGATTAAAAGTGTGGCTTTTTAGTTGCTGTTGTAGATGGTTTGTTGGTGTGGGTGGATGGTGTTTAGGGCTGTGATTTTTTTTTCAGTGGTTGTATGGTGTTAGGGGGTGTGGTTTTCGGTAAAGCAAGGGTGGAGAAGGGGAGGAAATTCTTTTCTTTTTTTGTTGGTATGCGCGAATGTGGGAGTGGAGAGAGGTTTTTCTTCTATGAATTAGCTATGGGGTCTCAAGGGTTGGAATTGGGTTCCTTTATAGGCAAAGGGCTAGGGTTAAATCTTGCTTGACAATGAAGAGATTTGACATTAATGGAGGATATGATTTGGTGTCAAACAAGGAAAACCAAAGATTGAAGGGGGACAAAATAGTTCAAATTAGGAAGCCAATATATTTAATTTGTTTTGATTAGGCATGATATTTGTTAAGTTAGGAATACAATATTCTTGATTGGGAATATAATTGGTTGATTGATTTTAATGTTTTATTTAATTTGGTATATGATTTAATTAATATTTATATTAATTCCTCATGTTTAAATATGTGTTTATTAATTGGGATGTGTTTTATGGGCTTTGGTGGGCTAATTGGGCTTGGGCGTGAGGCTAGCAGCAAAACCAGAAATACAGACGCCGTTCGAACGCTTATTTGAACGCTACACGAACGCCCGCAATCGTTCGAACGTGGACACGAACGCAGCACGAACGAAGACAGTGAGCTTGCGAAATGAATCTGATGACGTACTTATTCTGAATTTCCCCTTTCGACGTCCGTTTCCCGTGACTTCCGTGACTTAAAAGGTAGTGCCTCCAAATGAGACTCATCATAGAGACTTATATGCAAAAATGCAGTGCCTACACTCCGCTTAAGCCCGTAAGGGGTAGTTTGACGGTGAGATTTCCAACAATTTCAAAAAAAAAAAAAAAAATTAGCTAGAGTTGATTTCAATGTAAACGGTAACAATTAACAAACTTAAAGCAACTTTGATATAATTTTTTTAATTATAATTTTGAATTTATATTTGGATGCTTAAGCCTCGGATTTGTTTATTGAGGGGGCTTAAACACATTGTTCAATATTTGATAAGGTTATGACTTCTTGATCAACCCATGAAAGTAAAAGGTGACTCAAAAATTTGGAATTTACAGACGCTACCAAATGCATTAATTCAATATTCACGTTCGTAATTAAAAATCTAACCATTGATTTAAATTAATTCAAAAATAGTTCAAAATAACATTTAATAATTTATATATTTTTCATTTGTGTTGAAATATTCTCATCTCCACACACACATATAATTTTTGTTTGGGAACTTAATAATTATGATTAGCAAATTAAATAGCCTTAATTTTGTAATGAGACTCTCAAAATTAACAAGACATCAAATCAATACGGGGACTCGTATCAAAAAAAAAAAAAATTAAAATAATGGAGGAAGATCGAGATTCGACCAATTGCAGTGAATATTTGTGAACCCTTCATTATGGATGGCAAAACGAATAAACGAATCGAATTCGTGACGAATACTAAACGAATCGAATCATAATATATTAAATTCGAATTCGATTCGTTTATTAAACGAATCCTAATATTATGATTCTGATTCGATTCGTTTAATAAACAAATATTCGTATTCGATTCGTTTATTCGTTAAATAAAATTAAACGAATCGAATCGAATTTAATATTCTTTTAATAAATGAATATTGTATTTGATTCGTTTAAATAAAATTAAACGAATCGAATCGAATTTAATATTCGTTTAAAAAATGAATATTCGCATTCGATTCATTATACAAAATTAAACGAATCAAAATTTGTATTTTTTTAATAAATAAATACTCGTATTCGATTTGTTTATTCATTAAAAATTAAACGAATCAAAATTTGCACAGATGTGTTGCACTCTCTACAACAGAGGCATAATTCATTGCAGTAACAGAAGCTTGCAATGAATTACTGTGGATGAAGACATTTATCCAGGAATTGGGTTTCAAGCAGGAGAAATACACTTTGTACTGTGATAGCCATAGTGTTATCTACCTTAGTAAAAATTCTACTTTTCACTCGATGTCAAAACATATCGATGTGAGGTATCACTGGATACGGGAGGCCCTGAGTTCAAAGCTGTTAGAATTCAAAAAGATTCACATCAATGATAATGGTGCCGATATGTTCACAAAAGTTTTACCGAATGAGAGCTTGAAATCTGTCGTGTCATAGCCGAGATGACAAAACTCTCCATATAGTCAAAGTATGGAGATACATAGAACTACGATTGGTTTGATCCCAAATCAGGGTACGTAGGCAGTCATACAGATGCAGCCAGAGGTGGATCCTTTTGAGGATCCGGTTTGAGTGATTGATGGTCGGCTCAATTTTAGGACAAATCTTCACTGAGGGGGAATTTTGTTGGAGTCCAACTCATGCATTAGCATGCATGCAAATGCATGAAAGTTGGCAAGTTGGCCAGCTTTCATAACGCGTTGGCAAAACATGTTGCTAAAACGTGTGCCACTATAGCACACATTTTTGCAGCTAAAAGGAGCCTCAAACCACATTCTTAAGCAACCCAAAAACACGGAGAGTTAGTGAAACATAGAGAGTAAAGAGTGTTTTGAGAGTTTTGTGTAAAGCTTTGAAATAGCTTTGTAATTTTTTGTTTGAGTAATAAAAGAATAATTTTCTCTCATTTCTCCTCTATAGTGATTGTTTATATCACAACAGTGGCCACCCAGATGTTCCCTTGCATCATTTCATTTATAAATGAATAAAATTTAATCAAGAATTGTAAAAAAAAAAAAAAAAAAAAATTAAATAAAAGACTACATTCAGAGCAGTATGGTTGTGTTCACTATGTCACAAACAACAAATTCAAACAGTACATACTTTTAGAACCTTGAAGCAATTGGAATTAAAAATAAATAAATCAAATTGTTTTGTAATCAAAACCCATTTCATAAATCATTAAACTTATAAAAATACACAGTAGAGAGAGATTACCATTGAGAAAGTGGAAAAACTTGCCAGTAGCTCACAAATAGAATCATACCAAAAAGTTCTAAACAAAAATCATAAAAAGAAGCATGAGTAATGTAAATTCCGAAATCATTTAGGAAAATAATAGGAAACAAAGAATTCACTAGTTATATATTTAAACAACATCTAAAAAAAAAAAAACCCATAATCAAAAAGTTTCCAAAATCAAACCTTTCTCTTAATGCATTATCAGGAAACATATATTTAGTTTTCAATGATAATATTTAGTTTTCAAGCAAGCCAAAAGATGGAATCAAAATACATGACTAACTAGAAAGCCATAAATCGACTCACCAGCGGCTGAGTTTAGTTGAGATTTGGGAGAACTTTAGGTTTGAATTTAGGTTGGATCATCACACATCTGTTTGAGAGAGGCTGCATGGAGGGAAAAGTTTAGATTTAGGTTAAGTTTAGGATTAAAATTTATTTTATATACTTAAAATTATAGGTTAAATATAAGTAATTACTAAAATATCATTCGTGTTTAACAAATATAATCAAAAAATATAAGGGTAAATTTATAATATAATTAAACGGGTATTAAACGAATTCGATTTGTATTTGATTCGTTTATGATTCGTTTAATAAACGAATTCTAAACGAATAAACGAATTGATGAGCCCAAATTCGGATCATATCGAATTGACTCATTTATTAATCGAATCCATTTTTCCAAACTCATATTCGCTTTAAAGCGAATCGAATCAAACGAATAAACGAATCCTGACCCAAATTGCTACCCCTACCCTTCATCCAATAAAAATTTGTATCCATCACACAAGTTTTCGATTGGCAAGTATCTATCACTTTCATTCCATGTAAAAATTTCTTATTCTAATTTTTGCGGTCCACAATTGTAATTTAACGTTACCCATTTAATAGTGCCTAAATCATTTATTTTTTAAATAGGGTCCAATTCAAAGCTTATTTTAACTACATATTTATTACCAAAGGCATATATATAGGCATTAACCGAATCGTACGGCCAAAGTCGAAACCGTAAACTTTAACCGTAATCGAATCAAATCAAATCGTACAGTTATGGTTGAATAATATTTTTGTTTAATTTTTTTTAAATGTTATAAATAATTTTTAAAAATCCGATTCTACCATATTTTTTTTAACAGTTGAACCAGATTTTTTTTCTGTTGAACCGTAAATCCAATTCAACTATTGATTGAAAATGCACCAACGGCAACCGAACTGATTCATCCGGTTCGGTTGCGATATGCAGTCCGATTTGTTAAAGATTTGGTTGGTCAACGATTCGATTTGTGGTTCGGTTACTATTTGAAATCGCAACCAGTGTGCATGTCTATATATATATATAAACAGTCTCTAAATTTATTTATTCTGACTATTTTAATCAATACAAAAAAAACAAATGAGACAAACAAAATAAAAGGGGAATTGAGCATTAATAAATTAAGAATGATTAAATGAAATGATATGTAATATGTTTCTAATTAGAAACATAGCTGTCGAGAATCGAGATACGCCTTTTCACCTTTTTATCTATCTTTTTTTTTCCTCAAGTGCAACTATATTATATGTGAACATTATTAGGAATGAAGTGTAATTATATTATGACTTTTAAATATTTGAATTATTTATTAGATATTGTCTGTTTTGGAAGTTTGTCAGTTCAACGGCCCGGTCCGTCCTTCTCGCAGTTTTATTATTGGTCTAAGATAACTCACCTCTGAAATCTTGACCTAAAATACGTCCAACTAATTGAGAGAATTCGTAAATTATAATAACGTTATCAAAATAGTAACATGTGATATTACACTTTTGAGCATGAAACATTACATCACACATTTATATAATAAATACTAACATTTGTTTTCAAAGTAATTATGTATTAGTATGGTGTCTCTAAAAGGTGTGGTTTGGTGGTAAATGGTAGGGGTATTCACGGGTCGGGTCGGGTTTTTTTGAAATTTTTGGGATCCAGTCGGGTCGGGTCACGCGGGTCGCGAGACCCGAACCCAAAATTTGAGAAGTGAAACCAGATCGGGTCAGGTCGTCCAAAAAAATAATTTTATTTAATGAATTAATTATTTTGAAATATAAATATTAGTTATTTTATGTCCTGAAAATTATCATATATATATAAAGTTTCAAGACAACAAAAGTAATAAATAAATGAAATAATATTAAAATTTTAAAAAAAATAATAAAATTTTTATATTTTCAGAAAAATAATAAAAATTTTATATTTTCAGATCGGGTCGGGTTTTAATGTCAACCTCGTGGCCCGATCCGAAAATTTCGGGTTGAGTCGGGTCGGATCGGGTTGGGTCGCGGATTGACCAGATCCTATGAACACCCCTAGTAAATGGCTTATGACTTGGTTGTCAAGTCCTGAGTTTAAATTTAAGAGATGTATTTCTTGTAAAAACCTGAGATAATCAGAGATTTTATCTATTCCGTTTAAATCCGAAATGAGTGATTTAACGGTGAAGATCCCAACGTTCAAAAACAAAATGTATTGGTAGGGCTAACCAACCGCTGCCTCTGCATGTCACATTTTAAGGGTTATTAAATTATATAATGTCCCATCTCAAAACCTTAAAAGTCAAAAATTGCAGCGATCTAAATACTACAATAGAGGTTCACAAAATCGTGAACAATAATGTAGGTCAAAAATTTACTTATAGAAAGGAATAAAAACGTATACAATTTTACAACATTTCAATAATAAATTTGGATTTAATATTGAGTTGAATAATGGTCAAATTATTATAATTTTTTACTATATATGTATATAATAAACGGTTAAGATTCAGTTATATATAAATTTTTATTTAATAACTACCGATGATACTTATTAAAATGCTAAGTATAAAAATCAGCTCAACATTGAATCAAAATATTTCTAAAGGTGTGCATTTCTGCAACCTCTACATTTATGAAGTACATTTGTCCGTTTTGGGAGAATGTAAAAATTCGTATGACCTTACACGACTTTGGTACCAACTTTCACCTGATGGTATCAAGTTTGCACTTGAATCACTTATATAATTCAAAGATAATTACATTATTTTTTCAAATAATGTTGGTAACAATCACATCCCATATGGGTAGACTCTCTGTGGGGATAAAATTTGGGGATCGTATAGATTCGTATATCCTCCTAAAACAGACAAATGTACCTCATCGATGTGAGAGTCTCAGAATGCGCACCTCGACCTTCAGTAAAAACATTAATTAGGTCTGAGTTTTATATTTAAATGTGGGAAAATGAGTGAAATTGATCTCAAAATTTAAAATTAATTGAAACCTCCTGGGATGATATATTATTTGTTAAATCACACTTTTTAAAGGCAAATATGTCCTTAAAAAGTTAATATGGCAATTTTTAAATAATTAACATCAAGGATTTTATGTTGGTGATGCACTAGCAATTCAAATTAGCTGTAAGCATTTGAGAGGTCAATAAATTTACTTATTATTATTATTATTATTATTATTATTATTATTATTATTATTATTATTATATGTATGTGTTGATGATGATTTTTTTACCTCTAAAAAGGATTTAAATGATGAAGAGGGACAAAATTAGTAGTCTGCTTAGCTAAAAATGAATAATATGAGCATAAGGGCTCGGAGAAACGGACGAAATTTGATAGAATGATCCAACCCCATTATAAGGAGGGGTTCATGTAAGGGCTGAGTGTGTTGATGATGAAGTAGGTTAGTACATCGACCTGACCTAAAGAATAAGTGATGAATTTGGGTTCATTTGAGTATTTATGGAATGACCCGAGAGGATTCATATTTAGCAACCTGACCTGGTTGCAGAGGTCAGAGGGAGTCTTAACCAGTATCATCCATCTCAGTATGATGACCCGATGAACGAAAAATGGATCACATATCAATCTACGCTTGAGTCAAGTGACGTATGCCTTAGAAGGCTAATGATGACTATGGGAAAGCATTGGTTCACCGTGAAAGTAGCATCTGTTAGCCGTCATACGGCGGTGCAGTGGCAGAGCAGAGCCGCCATAGGCTAGTACAGTGACAAGAAAAAATGACTAATTTGATTGATCGAATTGTGGGTAATTGAGAATAGTTGTTACTATAATGATGATAGAGTGACATGAGCTGGCGTCATGGGCGGTGGAATAGTGAATTTAAAAGCTTATATAAAGGGGTTGAAGTCTCATATTCAGGGGATGAGAAAAGTTTACATCTCAACACTTAGAGAGAAACCAAAAGCCAAAAATTTAGTGATAGATAGAGAAAGTTGGTTAGTTGTTTGACTATTGAGAGAATTGTAATGGGCTAATGTAAGACCTGATGTGTTATAAACTCTTTGTAAGTTCATCACTCCACTTATAGTTCAGGTTGGTCTTGACTACGAGCGGTAATAAAACACACCCTTTTCTCATGTGGATGTATGTTGGAACCATTCTCTGCCGAACCACGTAAATCATTGCCTTTGTAATTTATCTATCTGCTTGCTGAGTTTGCATTTGGTTCCCTACTAATCAAACAAATTCATTGTTGATTGAGCTTTATTCAATGAATTAATTTCTCATATTGCCATTCGAACAAAAAAACAACCCCAATAATATTTGTGTAATTAAATCGAGTTGCATCAAGTAAAAAAATTAGAATAAATCTTCAAAAGTTCCTTTCTAATTGTTATAATACTATTGTAATTGCCCATGGCCACAAGATAAGATACGATAAGCTTAATTAAATTTTATAATTATAATTATAATAATTTAATATAAAATCTTTACTTTAATAGATGAGTTCATAGAATAAATAAAGAGAGGATCATATGCATGGCCACTGAGAATGCCACTATATATATTATAAATTTTAAGCATTGTGTGTCCGTATACCTAAAAAGGTTAGGTTAGCTTTTGGTGATTAATTAATAAAACTTTTGATTAAGTATCCAAAAAAGCTTGATTCAAATCTCCATGTTTATGTTAATTAGTTGAAGATTAATATTTAATTGACCCAAATATCGTCTTGCAGTGACTCATTTTTTTAGTATTGCATATTACCCAAACATTTTTAGAAATAAAAATAAAAAATTTTAAAGGAAAAAAGTTTACATGTTATTGGCATTCATGAATCGGATCAATGAGATGAAAAATATGAGGATATGTATGATTCGTCCTATTAATATGATATATTTTTTTAATTATTGTCACGGGTTTAAGTCTATCGAAAAGATAAAAATTATCTTACTAATTAAGAGAGTTCATCACTTATAAACTCATTCAATTATCATTTTAAGCGATCGTGAGATTTAATTTAATTAATTTCCTTTTTAAATTTGGGGTATTATCACTAGTATCCCCCAAGGTTTGTGGTATTGTCACTTAAATAGAAGTTGGTGGCTTATTTTCTTTTTCTTTTTAAATTCTAATCTTTTTTAACAACAATAATTACACTGTGTATGTTTGAATGATAATTTTTTAGTACGGATTGGCAAAATCAGAATACCAAGAGGTCGTCTCAATGGTAAAGGTCTTTGACTTGAGTGATTTACTTCTTCTCAAGTTCAAGATTCGAATCTCATTATAGATATTTTCTTGAGACTATGCGATAAACTGGCCCGATAATCTGAATTGTTCGGGTCAAATTAAATTCATATTAGTTCCTATTAAATTCGAATTGGACTTTATCACTTTTAAATACATCATGCAGGTCTGAATGTTATAACTTTTTAGTTTAATTTCGTTTTCATTAGGATTGAAATTTCACTTGAGCATTCCGGATGGTAATAGAATAAACTTCAGGGGATGTAAGTGATATATGCCATATTATTTATTATTTTCAATTATTGATTTTATATTTATTATGTGGAAATAGTTCCTTAAATTTGGTTCTTTTTCAGTCTTACCACCTCTCAAATTATTAGTCCCCAACAAGCAAAATCAAACTCTAACTCTAACTCGAAATAGAATTTAGACAAAAACACAACACACTGTTTCATTATTATACTTCCAAAAAATAAAATAAAACAACATTTTTTTTAATTATTTATGTAGGTATAATCTTTAAAATTATGAACATAATTTTTTGTTAATGCATGATTTCAGCATTCGTCCCTAGTACATATGATTTGGTGATGTAAGGTTTATGTGTTTTTCTTGTAAGAACTTGAGATATTCGGAAATTTTACATACTCCGCTTAAATTCGAGTCGATTGATTTAACAGCGAAATTTCTAATATTTCTAAAAAAAATGATTTAGACATTCGAATTCACTTCTACTTTTTGTGTGTGGGATTTTTTTCCCTCTCCTACTCTCATACGAAAAATCAACCCAAAACAAGTCTAGCGACATATGGACACCAGATTTTTTTTTTCCTATTTTCTCCAAAATAAAATTTATTACTGTAAAAATATTAAATAAACAATAGTTTATGGTCTTATTTTGACCATACAAAAAATTTTGCTGTTTTATATCTGTCAGGACAAAAGTCGATCAATTACGTTTAAAGTGCCGAATGAAGTACAAATTATTCATATATAATTATTATTTTTTAAACACTTAAATCCGCTGTTAAAATCTCCCAAATAAATTGTATTTGTCAAAAAAACTCAATATTATTTTGTTATTATCTTATTTTCCGAAAATGACACTCAGCTACCTTATAAATATGTTACGGTTGATATTCGTTTCAGGGACAAATCCGGAAACTCACTCCTTGAACAATCTTCCATCAACTATGAATTTGTTTGGTTTGTTGGGAACCAAAAGCAAACTTAGCAGAAAACGAGAACAAACACAAAGATCAACAAAGAATTTACGTGGTTCGGCGGAATTGATTCGACCTATGTCCACGGGAACAAAGAAAGAAACTATTTTTTATACGTGGTCGGCTTAGCCGACCTCTTTTTACAAATGATCGAGTATGACCGAGCTAGTGTTTTCTCACTGTTTCTTACAAGTAGTACGTAGAAATAAAATAGCTAACCCTTACAAAAGTGCTCTCATCCCCTTTATATACTAAGGAAAATGATATTATTTCACCGTCCTCGTGACGTCAACCACGTGAGTCAACCTCTGCCGAAAGTAAAACTTGCCACTGTCGAAAATAAAACCTGTCATCTGACATTTCATTAAATCACTCTGTTTTGGGTATTGTCACACGCAACAATTATAATGTCAGCTTGTATCCAATCGTTCACTCGGTGGCGTGTGTTAAAGGAGAATTATCAAGTTGCCCTTGCCATATCTGAACTTTATGAGGGTTGTAAGTTCCCGAGCTGTGTTTATACTGGCAATCCCGTCCTGAGCAATACTGAGCCGCCCTCCCCCACGAGGTCGAATGACTGAGCTGAGACTATCCCGCCCTTCTGAGCTATACTAGTCGGGCCGGACCCGAAATCCTCGAATACTGATCTTTGTGAACAAACACACTCCCCGGGTCGGTCACATAACGTAGATCGAGCTCGTCCATTCAGCTGGACCAGATACCGTTGACTAAGATTCTCGGACTACCGTGTTCTGAACTTGAAGTTACCTTCATGCCCTTCTTGATCCATATAATATTTTTTTAGTCTCTGTATAAGATTTAGTCTCTATAATTTTGAAAAATATCATCTCTAGTAGTTTCAGTTAAATATTTTTTTATTAATTGAGTCATTTTTTATTAAATTTTGATACAAATTTTTATTATATTAAATAATTTTCTTGAATATTTAAGTCACTTAATATTACCCGAATAAAAAATAACTCAAAATTAACATTTAAAAAAATATAATGATTTAAAATTTATATTGTGTCATTTTATAGTTTATAGTTTCGTGCTCGTCTTCTCAGCAACCGTTAAGTGCATTAATTACTTTCACACAGCTGACAGCTCTCTCTTTCAATCACATTGTTTGTATTTTATATATATATATATATATATATATATATATATATATATATATATGCTTCGTCACCACACACTATCTGACTCTCATTCACGCCAAAATTACTTTCCATTTGCAGAGTTTGTTTTGCAAACTGTTTATTCCTCTGTTCATTAGCTCTCGCTGCTTCACCTTAATCTCCTTAGCCTTCTTGTTCATGTAATTGCAATCTTTATCCAGTTATTTTTCAACTTCTTGTTATCAAATTGTCTTTGTATTCATAAAATATTTTTACTTTTGAATAATGTAATCTTGGTTTTCTCTTTCGTTGATGCCCATTTCTTTCAAACTTTTTTAATCCCATCTTTTTTATGATCTCAATAATGGATCCTCGTTAATTTTTGAGTTTCTTCAAGTGTTTTCTTGATGCCCTTTTGCTTTAAATTTGTTTAAACGATCCAAGGTTCCATTTTTGATAATGGGGTGTCGTTAATTTTTCTGTTCTTGTGCCATAACTTCAACAAGTTTCAATCAAATTTTAAGCATGTAAATTTAATATGTAAGTTTATCTTCTCTTGCATTTAATTTTTGTTAATGTACTTTTTGGCGGGATTCAGTTAGCTATGAATCTTTGTTATATTAAAGTCAACCGTTAATTGAATTCTTTGCTTATGGAGAGAATCTGTTCATTTCGTTAAGATTCTTTTGCAAGTTCATTATGGATTTTGTTCGCTAATATCTTTGATTTTTACTCTTATATGGATTCAAAGTAGTTTGATTTATTACTAACTGATTCTTTTGTTCTTTATAGAAAATACAACACTGTTGGTCAAATGTAAATCTTTTTAATTGGATAATTTATTTAATTTTACGTCAAAATATGCTGAATTCGCATTATTCTTCTGATTATGTTATAATGAACAGCATGTTCTTGGCTTTCTTCCCATAGTTATGCAAGTTTAGTTGCTAGTTTGGCCTCTCGAGTCACTTTGATCTTTGATTGAATCTTGTGTCTTTGGATTTCATCTCAATTGATTTGTTTGTTCCAACAAGAACGAAAAAGGAAAAGAAAAAAAACCCTGAAATTTGGTCTTATTTGTTGAAATTTTGAGTTATCATGGAAGAAACATTTGTTCCTTTCCGTGGAATTAAGAATGATCTCAAAGGAAGACTTAAGTGCTACAAGCAAGATTGGAATGGTGGTTTCCGAGCTGGATTCAGGTTCGCGGCTCTCTCATTTGATCATCTGTTATTAAGTTTGTCTTGATTATCATCACAAATATATCTCTCTGTAGGATCCTTGCTCCGACAACATATATATTCTTTGCTTCTGCTATTCCAGTTATATCTTTTGGGGAGCAGCTTGAAAGAAATACGGGTAAGACCATATATTTTGTCAATGTCCTCTTATTATAGGCCCTTCCGATGATCATTTACTAAGACATGCTTTCTTTGATTGTATGTTACAGATGGAGCTTTGACTGCAGTGCAAACTCTTGCATCAACTGCACTTTGTGGCATCATCCATTCGATTGTTGGAGGACAGCCGCTGCTCATACTCGGTGTGGCTGAGCCAACAGTGTTGATGTATACATTTATGTTCAACTTTGCAAAGGATCGCAAAGATTTAGGGGAGAAACTATTCTTAGCTTGGACCGGATGGTAACAACACTCTTCATCATTAATAGTACACCTTGGTTGATTTTCTGGTGATACTAAATTGTTTTTCTATTCTGTTGGGTGTTTAGGGTCTGTGTCTGGACAGCTTTATTGCTTTTCTTGCTGGCCGTTTTGGGTGCATGCTCCATCATTAATCGGTTTACTCGCATTGCTGGTGAATTGTTTGGTCTGCTGATTGCGATGCTTTTCATGCAGCAAGCCATACGGGTAGGACAGTTGGAATGTTTCTCAAATTACTATATATGCAATTCCATAGTTATCTTGATTTGTGAAACTGGTGTTTAAGAAATACCATATTTTTTCTTTAAGAAACAACATCCTGCATGAATCTGCTACATTCTGTATAAAATCTGTTTTCTTACTACTTCTCTCTCAACTTGTGAACTTAATCCTATAGGGAGTTGTGGAGGAGTTTGGCATTCCAGAGAGAGAAAATCCTAATCAGGTTTCATTGCAACCTTCTTGGCGTTTTGGTAATGGAATGTTTGCATTGGTGCTTTCCTTTGGCCTTCTTTATACTGCACTAAGGAGCCGAAAAGCTAGATCCTGGCGTTACGGATCAGGTACAAGGTTACTCTGACATATCATTGTATATGAGTTATAAATTCTACACGAATCAGTTGAGTAATCTCGTTCTTATAATCATTCCATTCCCATTGTGGTTAGCTTATTTCATTCTTTAAACAATGTTGGTGAGCTCTTCTCAAGTATGCTGTATCAGTTGTATATCTCGTAAATCTTATTGATGAATGTGATTCCAAATCTTTAGGTTCACTACGAGGATTTATAGCAGATTATGGAGTTCCTTTTATGGTGCTTGTATGGACTGCTATATCTTACATACCAGTAAATGATGTTCCAAGTGGGATTCCCAGGCGACTTTTCAGTCCAAATCCATGGTCTCCCGGTGCATATTCAAATTGGACTGTTGTCAAGGTGAATCCTGCAGGACAGATTCCACAATATATTACCGAATATTCACAATGGCATCTACTTGAAGCATAGCTGAGTTTTTATATGTTGCAAGAAAATGATGCTTGTTTAGTTGTGCAGGAAATGTTGGATGTGCCTCCTTTATATATAGTTGGAGCATTTATTCCAGCAACTATGATTGCTGTTCTTTACTACTTTGATCACAGTGTAGCATCTCAACTTGCGCAACAAAAAGAGTTCAATCTAAAGAAACCAGCTTCATATCACTATGACCTTCTACTTTTGGGATTCTTGGTGAGAAATTGTCCGAACATGCTATTACTTTTTTGTATTTAATCTACTGAAAATCAAGTAGTGTTGAACCAAAGCCCTTGTCTTCAATTTATCTTACAACTCTTGTTTTTTGGTTACGATGAATATTTTCAGACAATATTATGCGGTCTTTTTGGAATTCCCCCATCCAATGGTGTAATTCCACAATCCCCAATGCATACAAAAGCCTTGGCTACCCTGAAACATCAGGTAATTGTCTTGGTTTCTAAAGTCACGAATCTGGTTTGTTTGCCAACAAAATTCTGTCAACTTTATATTCTCAAGTTTCTTATGTATAGGACTCAGCTTGCCATTTATTTCTTTTCAACTTAGAGTATAATAATCACATTAATGTCGTGTTACTGTTGCAAAAACAGGAATGAGGTCCAACATTTTGACAAATTCTGATAAGGATGTCTCTATAGAGAAGTGTAACTTAATGAGGCTAACTCTAGTTAATTCAAATCCTCTTATATCATTTGATAAGTTGTTATAGGAACCTACTACTTCCAGTCACATGGAAATTCACTAACTGATGCAAGGTCTTTAACAGTCGATCCATGGAGGAAATTTATGGTGCTTTTATAGATATTCCCAGTCACCCTGCTTATTACACTGCCTTCTTCATAACAAAATTGCTGCTTTGTCCCACTTTCCATTGTTATTTGAGTATTCGCTTCCGGTTGCAATGTCTTCTCGATCTTGTTTTAGATATTATTATATTAAAGTCGGTGTCATATGTGTTCTACTGCTTCGACATCTAAATATCTGTTATCGAATCTTGCTTTTCCTTGTAACAGCTTTTACGGAATAAGCTTGTATCAACAGCACGGAAAAGCATACAGAGAAATTCAAATCTGAGTCAATTATACAGGAACATGCAAGAAGCATACAGTGAAATGCAGACTCCCCTTGTCTATCAAATGCCACCTGCTCTGGTATTTGCATTTACTTTTTTATATCTACAACTTTTATGATCCTTCCCCTTTGCCCTGATTTCTACTTTAAACAGGGACTGAAAGAGCTGAAAGAATCCACAATCCAACCGGCCTCAAGCTCGGGCTACATTGATGCTCCTGTCGACGAGAACATTTTTGATGTGGAAAAGGATATTGATGATCTTTTACCAGTTCAAGTTAAAGAACAACGTGTCAGCAATCTGCTGCAGGCATTGATGGTTGGTGGTTGTGTTGCTGCTATGCCGCTTCTGAAGAAGATCCCAACTTCTGTTCTTTGGGGCTACTTTGCCTTCATGGCCATTGAAAGCTTGCCTGGAAATCAATTTTGGGAGAGGATATTATTGCTTTTCACTGCTCCTAGCCGCAGATACAAGTAAGTAGCTTCTGAAATGTAACTAAATCATATGGTCAACTTGTGTAACCATAATTCTAATTCTGGTCATCATGATTATTAGTTATCAATATTATTGTTATGACAATGAGAGTTCTAATTTTCATTATTTGAACTTCAGGGTTTTGGACGAGTACCATGCAACATTTATTGAGACTGTTCCCTTCAAAACAATTGCTGCCTTTACTTTGTTCCAGACAGTTTATTTGCTTATGTGCTTTGGCATAACATGGATTCCGATAGCTGGGGTCCTTTTCCCGCTGTTGATCATGCTTCTTGTCCCAGCGCGGCAATATTTGCTCCCGAGGTTTTTCAAAGCAGCTCATCTTCAAGATTTGGATGCCGCAGAATACGAGGAAGCAACTGCCATTTCTTACAGCATGACATTTGAAGTAAGTTGTCTAAAATCTTTCTTCATTTTCCCATGCATCTGATCGGAGCTTGGAATGAATATTGGTTTTTCCTATGTTCTAATATGATTTAAAAAAATTGGATTTGCATCACATTCTGCCATGTCAACACTGGAGTTGGACTTACATAGTGTTAGCAAGGCAATGTAATTAAATTAGTGTTTGCAATGAATTCGGGTATCGTAGTTTGTTTAAACATATTTTTTCCTTTCTGAAATGACGTTTAAAGTTTGAGAAACACATAAATAGACGTAGCTTAGTTTTGCGAGTTTTCATTCCAATCCATGATGCTTTCATTGATTCACAGGAAAGAGCTAATGGCATTGATGGTGGGGAAATTCTAGATGAAATGATCACAAGAAGCCGCGGTGAGATTCGCCACTCCCAGAGTCAAAAAGTTACAAGTTCAACTCCAACTTCACTCGAGGATACACAATCTGCTTACAGTCCACGGATGCAAATGGCATATAGCCCCCGTGTTAGAGAACTGCGGGTTGAACGGAGCCCTGGCTTGAACGGAAAAGAGCTAGAAGTAAGGAAAACTCCCAGTCCCGGACCATCTAACCTTGGACAAAACAGTTATGCTTCTTCTTCATGCTAAAGTCTTAAATGCATACTCCATGCGAATTTATTTGTCACCGGTACTCGAGAGGCCCTGTTTTAAGTTCATGTAACTATGTGTTAGGTGTGTGTTTCTCTTCCTATTCTAACCATAGGATGTTTGTAGTGATAATTGTTGTTGTATTTCCAAAATATGGGCAGAGACAGATTTATGTTAATAAAAGGAATGCTTTATTATACCACCAAATGTGACTTTTCTTCTTTTGATCTTACATTAACGAGTCAGTTTAGGAGCATTGCTTAACTAACGCTTTTAAATCTATTATCAAGAGATTTTAAATATTTTTTAATCTTGAGATAGTATTTTTAGTACGATTTTAAACACGGTGGAGCAGATGAATGATTGGAGCTAACATGAGTCATTTTTACTGCTTAAGGGACAGGAAAAGGGGCAAGCATTATCAAGATGCATCCCAAGTTCATGTACTCTGTGATGAGACTAATGGTGAGTGGGAATCTCTTCTGATACAACAAAGGGATACTTCACTTTATCTTTATGTGTCCTTCCTAAAACACTACAAATTTTAATGGGTGGCAACTGTTTTATGTCCTTCAGTTGATAACTTAATTAACATATTTTTACTGTTTTATTTCTGTTCTGCTTTCACTATTAGCACACTTGAAGATATATTAGCTAAATTATATATATAACATCTTTTTGTGTCCGTTAGTAGAAATCGATTTATTCTCAAATATTTGGAAGTAGATCAGGCCCGTTTCAAATCAGATATTCAAACTGCGTCATCACAAAATCGATCTAAAAGATTTCGGTAAATTTCTCTGAATTTTTCAATTATCATTAGGGTTTCAGGGGATCAATCATGTCTACACTTTTAGAGTCATTTACCTACTAAAGAGAATAGCAAAAGGACTCAAGTAGCTATGCCAATGCAAATACCAATATCTAGGGAACAGAAACTAGTGGTAAGCATACAATACATCCCATTATCCTTCTTTTTTTTAGGTATATGGTGGTGTTATTTGTCATTCTAACACTTTTCTTGCTTGCTTACTTCTGCCCATGTGACACTAACAAAAGATTGATTGCCACTTATAGGGTCCCATGCTGTTTTTTTTTTTTTTTTAAATCTTTGAAAATCCCGTCTTCAAATCACTCTTTCCCGATTTAAGTGAAGTAGGTAAAACTCCTGATTATCCCGAACTCTTACAAGAAACGTACTCATTGGATTCGAACCCATAACCTGAAGATCAGATCTTAAACCATATATCACCAAATCACGTCACATACTTTTAAAGAGACTCTCAAGTTGATATATTGAATTTTAGAGGCACATCTTTTCATCCTGTATGTATCTCACCAGATTTCTTGATCTTTGGCAGTGGGGATTAATTAGTGGACACTTTGAATTAACATAGATTCCATAATTTCTTGATTTGTAGCTTTTTAAAATCTGATTTTGAGAATTAGTTTTATTACTAATACAATTTCACATATTTCCTCACATATATTACATTAATTTAAAATTATCATTGTTCCATTATGAAATAAAATTAGAAAATTTAAGAAGATCATTAGTATTACGAATTAAAATTAATAAAGTGCAAACATTATATATATACATATAACATGTTTAAATATATGTGTGTTCCCAATGAACCTGGCTTATTGATGTAGAGTTCATGACTTGATCTTCAGATCCTGAGTTCGAATCCAGAAATTGCGTTTCTTGTAAGAGTCTGGGACAGCGGGTCCTTCGCTTAAGTTCGGAATGAGTAGTTTCACGGCGGGGTTTCCAATTATTTTTAAAAAAATGTTGATACAAGTGTAAGTAAATTTTATTTAACATTATGTATTTATTAATCATTTTCATTATTACAGTAGTTTAATAGTAGTCAGATTTATCAAATATAAATAATTTTAAAAAAAAAATTAAAAAATTTACAACACTTTTGAAAACAAAATTCACCGAGCAGATACTCTTCACATTGATTATTTTTAAGGTATCTACAGAAGGTTTTTATTAGGACTTTAGCCCATTAAAAGTTAGCAGTTTTGCAGGCACAAGGCCCAAAAAAAATTTCAGCTCAGTAGCCTGGCAATTGGACATGGGAGTTCTCAACATTTCCAAAAATTGGGCGGCACTGGAATTGAGTTTTAGATGTGTTATTAGTTAATAAAGTATTAAGATCGAATGTTTGTAAAATATATTATTCGAATCGAGTTTTTATGAATCAAAATCGTTTAATAATCAAGTAATTATTTTCAAGTTCAACATTTTATTTATTAAGCGAATCGATCTCCAATTAAGCCAAATTCAAATTGACTGGAGTTGTTCATGAATTGCTCGATTCATTTACAGCCCTAAACCCAAATCTAGCAATCATTTTATGCTTCCTTCTTTGTGGAAACAATTCAAAAGTTGGATAAATTGGTTTCCGGAAAAATGATGATGATATATGAGTTAGCTCTATGGCTATTCTTGTTTTATATGGATCATTGCAGATCATAGAGTCCTAATGTTTATTATAATTAAGAAAATGTCATATTAACGAGTGCCCTAATGACACTGATTAATGATTCATTTTAATAAAGTTTTCACATCATTTTTATCGAAAATGAAAAAAATTATCAAAACATTAACTACTTTTTCTTTTTTCTCATAAAAACTTTCCTAAAATGCATTCTTATAAGTATCCTAATGACACTCGTTAACATTTGACTGGCGCTTTAAAATTTGTGCTGCTCTCTTTTGTTCGTTAACTAATATTGGCTAATTTACCAATCACTTAATGTCGCTCTAAAGACAGAATATTTTCCAAGTTAAAATTCATGACTTCCAATCACTAAAAAAAAGATCTTTAGCGTCAAAAAATATTGACACTAAAACGTGGACAGGAAAGATATTTAGCGTCAAAAAAAAAATTTAAATCTAATCTAAATCTAATTAGACGATAAATTCAAATTTTAGAAAGTGTGTATTATAAAAATTTAAATTTACCCTTTAGCGTTGAAATATTTGACTTTTAATGTCGAAATTTAAATTCGACGCTACATGATTTTCTTATAATGAATCATGAAATGAAGATTTTGTGAACAACTCCCTCCGGACTATAAGAGAGTTTTAATCACTCTATATATATTATTTCTTGAATTCACGTCATGTGTATTTTTTCAACTCATCATCCCAAGCGATCCTGAATTTTAAGGAACTTCAAACAAGTTTTTAAAATATGAAATTTTCTATCGATAATAGATAGATTTTTTTAACTTACTTATCGTAATTAATATTAATTTTTCGTAAATTTAAAGACTCGACCTATCATGTATGTGAACTGTTACTAAGACCACCCTAAGAAAATACTAATGGGATAACAAAATTAGTGTGAGAACTTGCGATTTCAAAAATGGAAAAGGGTCTCAGACTCGTATTTGTATATAAGCCATAAGTTACAATAAAATCTTGTAAACCTTGTTTCTTACGTAAGGTGTTATATTGAAAGCTTTTTATTTAATTGTGATTAAAGAACACCAACAGCTTAATTAACGCTAATAACAAATGCTTAGCGTTACAATTTGCTCTATTCCGTACTAAAATGAGACTTTAATGTTGATTTATTTTTATTTATTTAACATGCCATAATTCTCTTTTTTTTTTTTAAATGCCATAATTGTGTTTCATAGTCTTACGACCAAATTTATACCATTAAATCAACTAATTAAGGTTTAGTTTGAAAACCATTTCGGTTACAAACAACTCTTACTCATTTAATTTGTAATTATCTTTATCAAATATTTATTTCAAATGTTAAAATTAAATTTAAAAAATTAGATTCGTAATTTTGACCATGGGATTAATCAAAATGAACGATCATGATTAAACTTGAAATAAATGCATTAAAATGCTCACCTATTAAGCAACACAAAGGTGACAAATCCAAATCGCTCAAACATTTTTTTGCTGCATGTTGTTATGGAACTTGACACAAAGCTGATCAGGGACCAAACTCATCATCATCATCATGCAACTCAACAACCATTATTCTTGTCTGAAAATTACATGAAACCTGACATGCCTTTTGAAGTTCCTTCATCAGAGAGCACTGATCATCATGCAATAACTTATCTTCAAGATTTTGATCATCATGATCACCATGATGATGATCAGTTCATTAATCACAATGGATCCTCCTCCTCATCAAACCCTTTTGCTGTTGAATCTTTTGATGCTTTCCCATATAATTACTCCTCATCACCATTATCATCAAACTTTGATTTTTATGAATGCAAGCCCTTTGCTGCTGATCATCATAATATTGATGAATATAATAGCGGCAATGGTCAAGTGATGGACAATTTCAAAAGTGGAGGATACATGAATCATCATCATCATCAAGTGAATCCCATTGATCATCATATTATTATAGGATCAGATCGTCAGAGCCACATGCAATTAGATTTTCAAGAAATCATGAAGCCAGTAAATTTGATGGTCTCAGATGAGGTTTCAATTTCATGTGTAAGTTCTGATGATCATAAAGGTTACTATAAGAAAGCCGGCCTGAACAAGAACAATAACAAGGCATATAACTCAATAAGAGAGACGATGATAATTGGTAAGAAGTCCAATGTAGTCAAGGGACAATGGTCTACTGATGAAGATAGGTAATTTTTCTTAACTCTTTCTTTGACTTTCTTAATGGTCATGGGTTATAATAGCTACAAGTAATTAAAAATTGAATTTGGGCCCCGAAGATAGACAGATTGGCCCTACCCTCAGGATTTGGCTAAGTGATTTTCCACTTGCCTTCTGACAGCCGGAATAAAAAAATTGAATTAGGTTCTCGTTAGAGATGGGAAAAATTCTCATGGGAACGGGGTTTGATATATTAGAGATGAATAAATAGATAATTTTGTACATCCGTTAATTGGATGGGTATTGAAATTCTTATTTGGGGCCCGGTATGCTATGGGCAGGTAAGGGGATAGTTTTCGAACTTGTTGAATATTATCATATCCAATCTATTGTCATCCCTACTAATAGCGTAGCCAAAACATTGATTTAGTGGGGAAAAAATTGATTTTTACTGATTTTTTATTGTAGCAAGTCAAAGTAAAATTATTTCATCAACAAACCAGATTTTTCCTTAAATTATATGATATATTTTAATAAATTTTCGGATTGAGCGAGATAATCGAGCTCTGCCATTGTTAGGCTCCGGCCACCACTAGTTTCTTATAAAAACAAATGAAAAATTGGGGCGGAGGGGGTGGGTTTTTTGTAATTATCTCACGGTTTACATTTAGTTTTTTATTTTAAATTTTTGCGTTTTGTATTGATCACATGTTAGATTCATATTTATAGGCTTTTGATTCGGCTTGTTGATCAATTTGGGACAAGAAAATGGTCTCATATTGCTCAGATGTTGACTGGAAGAATAGGCAAGCAATGTAGAGAAAGATGGCATAACCATTTAAGGCCAGATATCAAGGTAAATTAACATTCAGCACCTCGAATTTATATTTATTTACAAACTGCATGTGATTTAATTCGTTATCTGCAGAAGGATACTTGGAGTGAGGAGGAGGATAAGGCACTTATAGAGGCGCATGCAGAGTTGGGAAACAAATGGGCAGAAATTGCAAAGAGGTTGCCTGGAAGAACAGAAAATTCTATCAAGAATCATTGGAACGCAACAAAGAGAAGGCAATTTTCTAAGCGAAAATGTCGTTCAAAATACCCAAGAGCCTCTGTTTTACAAGACTATATCAAGAGCTTGAACTTGGAAGCAGCAACAAGCTCATCAAAGTACCAGAGAAAATATTCATCTAAAAATAATACCAATACTAAAAGCAAAGCTTCTGGGTTTTGCCCTAGTGATGATCTTTTGGTTCCGGATTTTGATTTTAATGATTTCGATTTCGATTTCGATGAGAAGTTGTTTGATGGGAATTGCAGAATTGATTCTCTCATTGAAGAGTTGCATTGTGCTCCTCCTCCTGTGCCATTAGATTTGGCTCCGGTGAAAAAGGAGCTGGATTTGATGGAGATGATCTCTCAAGCCAATATTTGATGTTACTTGTTTTTAGGGTTTTAATTGGTTGTTGTTTCTGTTTTAGAGTACTTTATAAGTATGATAATAAATTAATAAAATGAAATTTGTATCAAATGTTAATTTTTGTCAGTGTCATGAAAACTCATACTATATAGTATATATAATATACACACACGTCGTTATCTTAATTCTAATGTGGCTAAGATAAGATTTTAATCTTTGATCACATCTTATTTCTATCGGATCTAAATTTAAGATGACCACACTCTTTAGATATATAATGAAAGAAAAATGTTCTACACATAAATTAAAACTAAAGTAAAAATTAATAAAAATATTGAACTATCTATATAATAAAATATTTTATTAATTTATGAGAATAAATTATGGGCCAGGATCATGAACAATGAATTTCAACCATTCAGATGCCTGCTTGACCGTATAGACTTTGTCTTCGTGACGGTCCCATGTTTCCATTTTTTCCACATGGATGATTTTTACCTGGAGAGAAAATGGAAGATTTCAAAAAGCAAAATTACATTTCACAATGAAGCAAAAGGGAGGGCATGGGAGCATTGAGGCTTATAAATTCCCAGAGAAGTTCATTTGCTACCGGAATAACAGTGGAGGAGTCCACAAAAGCACGTATAGAAAGGAAAAGAAACATAAAGAAAAGATTGCAAAACCAAAAATACTAATCGAGTTCCTGACCTGACCTAAAGACACGAGTTCTCAATGAACAATTTAAATTTTATTGACTAACGACCCAATTCCCCGTCAAGAATTCTCCATATGAATTTCAAGCAGTCTTTGCCTTCGGCTTAATGCGCTTCGCCCTTGAGTACAGGAAAACTCCCGCAAGAGCAATCCCTGTACCTGCATAAATTTCAGTAATATCAATTTCCATAAGTACAAAGAAAATGCTATAGTGAAATGAATAGGAAAATTGAAGTACAAACACAAATGCCAAGTTATTATACCAAAAGCGTTGATAGGTGAGACTGGAGTTTGGAAGAAGAGAACAGAGCTCACAATGACCACCACCCTCTTCACACAATTGCCAACCGAATGGGTAACAGGGGATACCCTCTGTAATATCATATAAGACACCTGCACAGTTCCATCAGAATATTTAGCAAGGAAACATAATGTGTATGTTTGAAAGATGTCAGGGCTCTTGGCATTCATGAACGATCCTCACAATCTTCTGCATCTCTTTTTCTCTCTCGTGTACGTATGAGCATTTTTATTTTCAACCAGATTAATTTCAATTCAAAGGATGCTCCAGCTTTGAGTTCAATATAAAACTACAGCTTAGCAGATTACATTTTCACAAGAAAAATAGAAGATTTGACTTCAGAAAAGAAAGGGAACGCCCAAAGATATTTTAAAGGCCTCACCTGCTGATAAGCATGGTAACAGAGTGCAGCGAGAAGTGACCTTATGTAAACCTCTTTAAGATTCAACCCCTGTCAGGCAAGATGGTGAATATAGCGAATCAGATACCAACTTAGACAGAATAAATTTTCTACTAAAACAAGAAATTTAGTAACTAAAGAAAATTTAGCTATTTAAGAAAACTCACAGCCGACTGCAGGTATGCAGGGGTAAACTGGACACCTTCCATGAATAGAGTAACGGGGATCATCATGATGAAAGACATGACTGTGATTATTGAGAACAAAGTGATATTGTCCAAAGATTCCTGTTAAAAACACAAAACTACAGTGATGCATCAATTCAAACAGAAACAGATGTACTAAGACACATTTTAAATATGCAACTGGCTTCTAAAATTGGTCAGTTTCAATCAAGAAATAAGATTTCAAATTGTTAGAACCACAACAACCAAACTAAGCTCATAAATTCATATGAATTTTGGACAAGGTAGATTACCTCTTTGTTAACCATGACTTTTTTGCTAAGGACATTACGAGATTGGTTTGTCAAATTGGATGCCATTGCAGTCCAGAAACCAGCCCTGTTTCACAAACCAGGCGAAATAAAGTCATATTATGGTAAAAAAGTAATTGAATATTCTACCAACCAAGACAGCACTGAAATAATATATATGCAATAAGGAACCTAATCCTGAGACATTCTTTAGGAAGCAATAATTAGAAACAAAATGCATTTATAATTTATTACCAATTAAAAGAGACCTCAGTAGCTGATGCAAGCACAACTCCACCCATTATAGGAAATAGAGAACTCACCACCCAGAAAGTAGGCATCTGTATCAGCAAGAAAATAAAAGAACTAGAATCAGCAATAAGAATCTAATAACATGATGCAACAAAAATGAGAATCTATTTTCCCAATATAAGTACGAAAGCATATATATCAACAAGAACAATAAAGACAACCAAATTAAAAAGACGCTTATCAATTTAATCTCCATCAATTATACCTCTCCTAGAAACATAGCAGATAGAATAACGGAGAAGAATGGCTCCGTAGCCTTTATCGTGTGAGTGAACGAAACGGCCACTTTCCCGAGACTCATATTAGTAAAAAGGTTGCCCAATGTGTGCACTATTGCAAGCGGCACAATAGCTGCAAGCTACCAAAACAACATTTCCCACAATAAGCATCACTTCAAAAAAATTAGACAAATTAAAAAATTAAACCAGCAAAAAATACAGGTACCTGGGCGCTGCTAATTTTTGGTCTATAAAAATTAAAAGTCCACATCAACAAAACCAGTAAAGTCCCCATACCAAATTGGCAAGTGGTTACAGTTACAGGGAATTGATAAACCTTCAGAACCTGTTCACAATCAAATGAATTCAAAATAATTTCATTTGCTAAATCTCAAAACAACCAAAAACAAGAACAAGAATCTTATAAAGTGAATAATAATTATAATATTAGAATGTTTTTAATTATTAATAAAAAGAAAACGGACCTGTTTGTTGTAAATATTGAAGTAGATATTAAACAAGAACCATAAGCCAAACAGCAGGCCAAGTACTAAAGTCCTAGCAAAGGCAGTGGACTTCTGTTCATCGTTGCCGGCGCTATCCGGCACAGCCGTGGCCTTAACGATATCAAAACGGGAAGTCGTATCGAGATCGCGAAGCGGGACGGCAGTCCACGGGCGGAACGTGGAGGAAGGAGTGGAAGAGAGGGTCCACGATCGGCGGAGAGGCGGGAGAGCCGAGGGAGAGGACGAAACGACATCGGAATCGTGTCGTTTGAAACAGAGAGGCGCGTGGCCGAGCCTAGGGTTTGAAGATAATTTCCGTGGCTTGAGGAGTGGGAGAGTTGGGGAAGCAGTGAATTCCGCAAGGCTTTGCATTTTTGTTCGAGGATCTGACTGAAGACGAAATCGAAGCAAAAAAGCAAAGCAAAGCGATTCAAAACGCTGCGTTTAGAGAATGATACGGCGGCGTTGAAGAGTCCGCCGGAAACAGCGAGTGTCTGTCAAGCGTGTTAAAAATGAAAATGAATTGATAATTGCAATTACTATTCTATTAGATATTTTTCCTTTTGGAAAATAAAAAATAAAGAATTAGAGGCGTGGGATATTCGGTTTGAATCGATTGGAAAGAGACGGTTTATTTTTGAAATGTTTTAATGGAAAGTGTTTTTTATTAGGTATTTTTGTGAATAAGAGAAATTCCGGTGACGATTTTATTAAGGGGGTGTATTCAATTGAGATTTTAAAAGATTATTTATGAATAAATAAGTCCAATAGATTTTAAAAGATATTGAAAGAATATAATGACTTATAAGAATTTATGAAATTTCTTTTAATCAATAACTTTTACATATTATATTTTAAAAGACTTATTTCATAAAAATTGTAAGATTTGAATGGACCACATATAGATTTTTTTTTTTTTTACTTTTTTAGAACCGATATTATATGGAATGAAACCATAAATAAAAAAAAAAATTAATAAAAGTTAATTGGTTCAAGTTGTGGATATTTACATCAATAATAACACAAAATTGGATCATATGAAATAGAATCATAAATAAAAACAAACATTCAAAATCATAAATTAATGAAAAGATCACAAAGAAATGATCATTTTAATAAAGAAAAGCAAAAGTTAATATCAAAATATGATTGTGCTTAGAGTTTATGTCATTTCTTCAGTACAAACATTGCAATATATATGTGTGGCTCATGATGTGAATGCACCAAGATCACAAGCAGCAAAATCATAATACCAAACAAAGGGCAAAGTCTAATGCATGAAACATCCTTAATTAATTGCAGAATAACAAGAATAGGATCGTAATTAAACGACGACTTTTGATGCTCAAGTAGTCAAAAACATTTGCATTAATAAAAAAAAATGGATTCTTAAGTAGGTTTTCGGATAAACCTACAAGTTTACAGTGATAAAAGAAACATAAAATTGAAAAGTCCAAAAAAATCTCATATCAAAAGTCTGATGGGTTAGGGTAAGATTTTTTATATTCATATTTTTCACTAAAAAGTCTCACACAATCCCACATATTAAAAAATCATTCAAAATCAACAAGTTTTTCAATACCATAAGACTTTTTTATGTAATATCCCGGTCACCCATAACCTGCCCAGCACAGTAAATAATTGTGCAAAGCATGTTTATATTTATTTTAGGATATAAAAGTGATTTCCATGACTTATAAATCCCCACCGGAGACTCGGGATAAATTTTCAAGTTTTAGCGTTTTTCCCATAAGTTTTCCATTTTGCACAACCGTTAGTAAAACAGCTGTAAATTTTTCGTTTTAACTCCGATTTTGACGAATCATATACCGTTTCGAAGCTAAGACATAGATGCAAATCTTTCATATTGAACATATTTCCAAAATCAGATCAGAAGTAGGTCAAAATGGGACCAAAGTTACTATTTTTGTCAAAATCTGAGAACAAGTGAATTGGTGACACTTGGCACTACCAAAGCCACTCCTTATCAACCAAAAAAATTTGCAACATGTATAATTACCAGTACTATTCATTCTTTCTCCCTCTTGAAGATAAAAAATTCATAGCTTCTCCTTCTCCTCATGCCAATCCCATTTTTTTTTTAATCAATCTTAAGTTTTATTATGGAAAATACATGGATTCAAGCATCAAATGAAGCATGTAAGTGTTTTACACCATTTCCTTCTTACAATTTTCAGTTTTGAACATGATTTCTTCCCCCCCAAAATTCAAAACTTTGAACCCTTTTTTATTACTTGTTTTTTATTTTAAGATTTGATAGAAGTTATGGCGTGATTAGGTTGTTGTTTGGTGGAGGTATAGCATGGTTATAACTTTCGTATTGATTGAATGTACATGATGAGCTTGGAGAGGCTCTTGGCCGAAACTAGGAGGATGAAAGTGAGTGGTGATTTTGTTGATTTGTTGACTTGTTAATATTGAATGAGTGTTGTATGATGATATGAACACAGAATAATTTGTTTGGTTTGATTGGAATGGAAAATGCAAAAGTAGTAAATTGGTCAGTTTTGTTAAAACAGTATGTTTGGTTTGTACTCTGATTTGCGTGGCCTTTGAATAGGAATTAGCAAAAGTGTAAAACCTGAAACTTGTTTATTTATGTCTTATATATATGCTTGTAAAATAGTTTTGTGAAATATTGAGTACTGGAAAAGTTATAGCATGATGATTGGGGCTGGTTCTGTCAGATTTTCATGCAGGCAGCTACCTGTAAATCAATTAATATGAGGACCTTGGGAGCTGAATTAGGCTAAGTGGTAAGTATGAGTTTTGTTCATTTAGGTGTCAAACAAATTCCTGTAAAGTGGTTTTTAAATTGGAATTAAATTGCTCCTGAAATGATGAAGAAACCGAGACCTATTTAGATAGTAACACTGCTGGAAAACATGACAAAAATTAGTAAGTTGTGTTTTATGGTTTGATCAAGTTTTATATATGTTTGTGGGGATGATTTGCATGATTTGATAATGTCTTGATGATGAATAATGCGTATTCGGATGAATGTTCATGCATGATAATGAAAATGAATTGAAAAGTGCTAAACTTGAAAATGTGTATATTGGCTGAATTGGGTAATAATGGAATAGGGTTTATGTCTTTGTGAATTGGAATAACGATTGGTAGTAATAAAGGTATATGCTAATGCATTGTTTGATGACTTGTGAAAAATATGAAAAATGTGTGTTAATGATAAATGCATAGGGAAATAAAGTTCATGATATGATAAAATGAATAAGTATTCTCACACTGATGAGTTTAATATACTTGTGAATTAAAGGAAGTGGAGTTAATGTGTACATGCTTTGGATACCTGATGGTGACTAAGGGTGACAACGGGCCCTTGCTTTTTTTGGGCCTGAATTTAAAAAAAATTAAAAATATACAAATATAAAATATATTACAGTATATACAAAGACAATTTATAAATAAATCACAAGTTTCATTGATAAATTAACAATTTAAATGCTAAAAATAAATAAAATGATACAAATTATTAATATGCCAAAATTGGAAAGCCCGGCCCGGGCCCGAGCCCATGTCGGGCTTTCATGACCGGGCCGCGGGCTAAACTGCCACCCTTAATGGTGACAATAAAAGGTATCAAACTCGGATAATGTTGGAGTCCAGGTAAGTACAATATGTGATGATTTCTTTTGGTTGTTTGATATTAAAGAGTTAGAGTTAAGATAAGTTTGAAAATCGGGATAAGAAATTGACAATGAACATGATAGGTCTTTCTAGAGACTCCACATAAAAAGAAATTGGTTAAATTAAAGTAATATGCAAAATTGTGAGACTTGGGCAGTAAACCCTAGAATTTGAGATTGGGAATTTATACCTAAGTGTAATTATAGATATGTTTTATCGTGTTATAGAAATGATACTTGGTAATAGAAATGAAAATTGAGATTTGACAAAGATTTAGCAAATACGAGATGAGGAATGCATGTGAAATTGGACATTTAATGTAAACTCGGAAATTAAAAAAAATTAGACTATGAAATAAAACTTGATTGGAGTTACGAATGCAAGAATATATAATGATGTCATTTTGTTGAATGGGTTTGTGAATGTATTGGATAAAGCATGAATATGCATATTTGTATATGTTGAGAATATATGTACTTATGATGAGAATGTATTTCCTCGTATCGTGAATTAACTTCAATATGAATGCACTAGCATGAGATATGATGTATGGTTAATTGTGACAATACTTAAAAACGTGAAGTAAATATGGAACATAGGTACGTGCTATAAATGTATGCCCAAACTTGAATGCAAACCATGGAATGTGATTGATACATGGACATGGGTGATGATGTGTGACAATACTTAAAAACGTGAAGTAATTATGGAATTGACGGATTTCATATGGATTCGGGATTTGAGATTTGACCCATCCCAGTTGTACACTAATTGAAATTGATGGATTTAGACACATGTGCACATGTGGAGGACTAGGGGGACGCCTCTAGATCCTCAGCACTCAGATGGTATATTCATGGGCGGAGATGCACCTTCGGGCGGATATGCGCCTTCAGGCGGAGATGCGCATTCGGGCGGAGATGCGCCTTCGGGAGGAGATGCGCCTTCGGGCGGAGATTCGATTTTCAGAAAAAGGATTTCAGATTTCATTTTTCAGAAAAGAATTTTATAAAAGAACTTAGAAAGACGGTTTTAGAGATAAGTACAAGAAAAAGAAAGATTTTCATAACTGAGTTTTCAAAAAACAAATTTTTGGTAAAAAAAGTTTTCGAGAACAGAAAAAGAAATGGAGTTTCAAACATGAGTTTTCCGAAAAAGATTTTTTTTAAAGAATGTTTTCTAAATGAAATGTATTATAAAGAATTGTGAGTTTTTTTAAAAAAAGAAAGAGTATGCTTGACGTGTGTTGTGAACTAAAACGATTTGAATGCGAAGTGAAAGTTATATATATATGTATATATATATATATATATATATATAAAAGTGACTTGTACATATGACTTCAAATCATTGATATATGGTTAAAAGTTATACATGTGATAGAATGAATGATACGATGATATGTTAAGATTGATATTTGTATGTATACAATGATTTCAAGCGAACAAGCTAGGCAGCATGACATAAGAAAACAGAACGAGATGAGTGTGTGGATGTTCACATAAGAAGAATATAAAAAATGGAATGTTTGCCAACCGGCTAGGAAACAGACAGTATGAACAGTTGATAATTTGGAGAATGTGTGAATTACTTAGAAATCCCAGAAATAATGTGTAAACTGGAATCCAAATCTTGCTTATGTTTGATGCTCAAGGTATGAGCATAGTTACTTACTGAGTCTTATGACTCACTATACTACAGTGTTTGATTTTGCAGGTTGGCGACCTGAACGGTCAGCTATGGATTTCAGAGTTGCGGAGCAGCCGGATAGCAGCGTTGCAGTCAGCCAGTCACTAGGTCTTGGGGATAAGATTCAAATTGTATAAGTCATAATTTGTATATGTTGTAACATGCCGAGCATGAGTTATCTAAAAAGTTTTTGTATATGTGTATTTTCGGGCATGAAGTTCTGGTTATATTGTGTTTATATGTCTGCATTACTTACTAGATGGGCCCTTAGATTACATTGATGTTGAGATACCGGCATGAGGCCGATATTTTATTTTCATGTTGTATATGGATGCTGGCTATAAACCAGGTTGCATGATGTTACGAATACATCATGCCGAAATTTTTCAAGAATCAGAGACTTGTGGAGATGAGTTTAGTTTGTCTCCTGCCGGTAACATCACTGCTGTATGGGCCAAATATGGTCTAGGGGTAATTTCGATATTTCACCTCAAGCCCACTGCTAAGTGCACCCCGGGTACCCCCTAACCAAACCCCAAGACATATGCAGGCCCAGGCCAACGAGCACCGACACTCGAAATCGGAGGACCATCCAGGTGCCAGTCCACGTAACGCCCAAGCTCATAAACATCATTCATAACCCAGCCGTTCTAGCCTACAACGGGCAAAGACAATGAATACCCCTCATAAAGACGACCGTTACCAGACTCAACAGACGAATAATCAAGTGCACACCTCACAGATAGGTATATAAGGAGGAAGTCTCCATAAGGAAAAGGGATTCGGATATTGATGGCTCAATACTACTCTCTCCATAGCTCTCAAAACTTCTCATTCATACCACCCTCACGGTACCCTACAGAGTTCAAGGTAGCATCTAACTTTGCCCTCTCCATTATAACTTTCTGTAGTCCCTTACTGACTTGGGCGTCGGAGTGCCCCCGGCACCCACCACTCCGGTGGGCAGTACTCCCGCTCACTCTACACTCTTTGTTTGCAGGATCGCCAGTGCCTCCTCCTTACTAAATCTCAATTGTAGGCCTCGGTGAAAATCAGCGTCTACAATTTGGCGCCCACCGTGGGGCCCTAGCGATAATTTGCAGACGAAGATCTTTCATTCTACAAATACTCGCAGCTTAATCACTCATGGCTTCAAGCAATGAACAGACACCTGATCCAGTGGCATCACAACTGGTCATGCTACATGATAAGTTGAAAGCTTTGGAAGGGGAAAATTTAACCATACGTAATTCCAACATGAACCTTCAAAAGCAGTTGGAACTAATTTCATCACCAACTCAGCATCATACCTCAGATCAGCCCAGCAATCGCATCACTCCAGTTAATCTTTTTGGAGCATTCAACATAATGACGGATGACATTCAACGAATGCGGTTCACCTCAAACGATATTGCCGGTAATGTTTGCATACTTTTGCTTAAATTTGAAGAATAAAGTTTTATGCTTGTGTAATTTGATCCGACGCAATAAGAATTATAGTTGGAATAATTAAAAAAAAAAAGAATTAAGTTAAAATTCTTTTCATTCATCAAACAAAACGATTAAGTACATACGGACAAAATTACAATTAGTTGTGGGAACTACATCTTTCGGAGTACTCTCTTCAGCAACATTAACATCAGAAGCATGAACTTCCGGAAGAGGTTCAACCGATTCGACCTCCATTCGACCTACATCCTCCTTTTCCTTCCCCGCATCTTCACCAAACGCCCCTTCAACTTCTTTGATTTCCTCCCCAGTTTCCTTTGATTCCACCTCTTCACCCTTTCCCTCGACATCACCATCCTCAGAAGAGGATATCCCTGCTACAAGACGATCATACTCTTCAATCCATTTTTCAGGCTCCCATGTTACAGCCTTACCAACAAGAAAGTCTTTCATCAAATTACTCCGTTCCTTCATCATGGATTCAAGAGCAATCCCTTCAATCTGTTCAATCAATTCCCCATTCTCCTTCCTCACGTTGTCGAGTGAATCCTTGTAACCCTCAATTGTAGCCTCGGAAGTCTCCCTCTCCATCTTAAGAGTGGCATTCACCTCTTTCAACTGCTTTTCCAACTCCTTATTCTTTTTCTCAAATGTCAACTTCATTTCAGCCATTTCCTTCTTCATTGCTAAAACCGATTTCTCCATCTCCCTCTGTTTCCTCTGGTTTGACTCGACATATTGCTGCATGTGTAAGCTGCATTCCATTGTCTGGAAAAGAAAATAAATAAATAAAGATATATAAATTTTGCCAAAACATTGGACAATTTACGTAAATTATTCAGCCTACTTACTTGATACGAAAGAGCCGCAGCCTTCCTCATCGTCTCGACAGGGCCAATCTTGGATAACCTTTCGTCATCCTCCTCCAACAAAAGATTCTTGATGAAAGGATTCAGGCTCGATGGGTCTGAAATTGCAGTCGACCCAGTTGGAATCCTGACAATGATGTCGTCAGTATCTTCTTCAACTATCTTCCTTTTCATCCCCTTGACAGTCATTTCAGTCGGCATCGCCTTGGCTTTAGAAGTACCAGTCGACACTGCCTGTTGTAATTTAGGAACCTCCACCTCCGGCTCCTTTATCTTAATCTTCCTAGCCTTCTTTCGGCTTTTTAATTCATCAATTGATGCTACCTTTATTGGTCTCGACATCATATCCTCTGCGTACAAAATTTCTTTTGCAGTTAAAGTCTTTATAAACAACACCTTTCCGTACAAAGCTCGAATCGACCAAGTACAGTAGATGACTTCCAATACGTGATTACAAAGTGCCAAAGGGGTAGATATACCTTCAGATTTGAAGATTTCTTTCCACACTAATGTCGCCCTTAATCTCTTCTCTACCAAGACTACTCTCCAATCTCTTTGTTCGACAGGAAGAGCAAGAAGAGCTTTAGTATTGGATAAAATTTGAGGAGTTCTATCGAATAAATTGTTTCGAAATGGACCTGTAAAACAGACAATCCGCACATTAGCGTTCATACGACAACCATAATGATGAGTTACCAATAAAAAAGAATTGACACTCACTAAATACACTCCAACATTCTGAGACACGACCCATTCCAGTCGACCCAAAAATACCCTCATTCCTTACAAAGAAATAATCGGACTGCCAATTACCCCTATCATTCGTTGGAAGCCCCATGATAAGTTGTTCTCTCTTACGACGAAGACACAAAGTATATCTTCCTTTTTCTGTTAAATGCTCCTTTAGGTAGTATGAATACACTACATCCTTCACCTCAAACAACACCAATTGTTCAAATGCTAAACATTCAATCGACAATAAAACCCTCCAAGCGTTCGGCATTAGCTGTGAGGGAGCGATCCCATAATGATCTAAAACTTCCCAAGCTAATCTCGGAATAGGGAATCTAAGCCCATCAACAAACGGCCGCACATAAAATCCAATCCACCCAGGTATATTGTAGTCGATTCGTTCAGTCGGCATGGGTACTCTCAACTCCATTGATCTAGGAAATCTATATTTGCACCTAATTTCAATCAGCCTACCATTGGTCATTCGACTAGCAGGGTTCTTGGTTAGCAAGTTGGTTGGCTCACCGGTACTAACTAATCCACTCGACTCTCCAACTGCTGTCATAGACCTTATAGGAATTGCAACCACAGGAATTTCACTCGACAAAACGGTGACAGGTCCCTCCTTGGAAAATTCTTGACGCGACCAGCCCCTCAGTAATTTGTCTTCAGTAGATTCACTCGACGATACTTCTACATATTTATCTATCTGCTCATTTAAGCTTTCTAAAGACTCTCCACTCGACATATTTTACTCGACAAGTTCACAAACAAATAATTTCTAAAGATTATATTTCCTAAGGATCAAATTCTACCCAAGTCTCCAAACAAAATTCCACCAAGCAACGTATGTTTCAAAGATCAAACTACCTAGTTTGGCTAAGAACAGTTTGAAGCTACTCTATGAACATTCAAAGGAAATGAAGAACACGAAGAAAGTGTCGAAGAGTACCTTTGAAACCTTGAAGCTTTTCTCCCAACTTCTTGATCTTATGAATGAAACAAATGAACCCATCAAGCCACTCTCATACTACTACCTTTGGCGGTTCTTTTCCCGCCAAAAGACACTTAGTTATTCGTGTTAGGTTTTACTTCATTAAATGACGCGTGGAAGATCTAGAATATATCGTCGAATAGAATGATGAACATTACCACTTAACATCACTTGCTCGGCAACATCAATAAAATTCTCTTCACAACCGCCTTCACCAATTGGCACGACATCATCAGATTTAAACACATACAATTTTGTCAGTCGACACAGAGTTCATTCAATAAATATTCGTCATAAAATAGACTCCAGATCATTCAATAAATATCGTCATAATAGACTCCAGATCTTACTTTTGGTTCATTCGACATATGTCGTATGAAACCAACGACATAACTTACACCTGGTCCAATTGACACATGTCATGTGAACTAAAAACCTGAACATAAGTTCGGTTCAGTCGACCAAGCGACATACCACATGACTCTTGCCGAGTCAAGTGAAACTCCTGGACATAAGTTCGGTTCAGTCGACCAAGCGACATACCGCATGACTCTTGTCGAGTCAAATGATACTCCTGAACCAGATCGGTTCAGTCGACCAATGGACATTCCCCATGACTCTTGTCGAGTCAAATGAAATTCCTGAACCTCAGTTCGGTTCAGTCGACCAAGCGACATACCACATGACTCTTGTCGAGTCAAATGACACTCCTGAACCAGATCGGTTCAGTCGACCAAGGGACATTCCCCATGACTCTTGTCGAGTCAAGTGAAACTCCTGAACCTAAGTTCGGTTCAGTCGACCAAGCAACTAACCGCATGACTCATGTCGAGTCAAGATTATAGACATGAACTACTCATGTCGTATGATATATATTCATGGACTTATCAAGTCCAGACGACTGGGGACATTCCCCACAGACTCATGTCGAGTCAAGTCATAGACATGAACTACTCATGTCGTATGATATATATTCCTGGACTCATCAAGTTCAGACGACCGGGGACATCCCCCACAGACTCATGTCGAGTCAAGTCATAGACATGAACTACTCATGTCGTATGATATATATTCCTGGACTCATCAAGTTCAGACGACCGGGGACATCCCCCACAGACTCATGTCGAGTCAAGTCATAGACATGAAATACTCATGTCGTATGATATATTTTCCTGGCTTCATCAAGTCCAGTCGACCGGGGACATCCCCCATAGACTCATGTCGGGTCAAGTTATAGACATGGATTACACATGTCGTATGACTTATATTTTCCTGGCCTCATCAAGTCCAGTCGACCAGGGACATTCCCCATAGACTCATGTCGGTCAAGTTGTAGACATGGATTACACATGTCGTATGACTTATATTTTCCTGGTCTCATCAAGTCCAGACGACCAGGAACATCCCCCATGACTCATGTCGAGTCAAGTTGTAGACATGGATTACACATGTCGTATGACTCATATCCTCCTGGACTCATCAAGTTCAGTCAAGGGGACATCCCCCATAGACTCATGTCGAGTCAAGTTGTAGACATGGATTACACATGTCGTATGACTTATATTTTCCTGGTCTCATCAAGTCAAGACGACCAGGAACATCCCCCATTGACTCATGTCGAGTCAAGTTGTAGACATGGATTATGTCAGTCATATTCACATCATACATCTATGTGACTCATTTCCTCCTGGCTCATCAAGTTCAGTCAACCGGGGACATCCCCCATAGACTCATGTCAAGTCAAGTTGTAGACATGGATTACACATGTCGTATATAATTATATTTTCCTGGCCTCATCAAGTCCAGTCGACCGGGGACATTCCCCATAGACTCATGTCGGGTCAAGTTGTAGACATGGATTACACATGTCGTATGACTTATATTTTCCTGGTCTCATCAAGTCCAGACGACCACGAACATCCCCATGGACTCATGTCGAGTCAAGTTGTAGACATGGATTACACATGTCGTATGACTCATATCCTCCTGGACTCATCAAGTTCAGTCAACCGGGGAAATCCCCCATAGACTCATTTCGAGTCAACTTGTAGACATGGAAGGCACATATCGTATGACTGATATACTGACCTTCATCTGGTCCAGTCGATTGGGCACTTCCACAATGGCTCTTGTAGAGTCAAGTTGATAAACTTGACATTCATTTGGTCAAATAGGCAGCATCAACGCTCGAGTACACCTACATAATATGGCTTCGTCCCAAGCGACACATGCGTCAAGTACTCTCCAAGCCAAGGACTCTTGACTTAGAGAGTAGGGGACAAACTGTATGGGCCAAATTTGGTCTAGGGGTAATTTCGATATTTCACCTCAAGCCCACTGCTAAGTGCACCCCGGGTACCCCCTAACCAAACCCCAAGACATATGCAGGCCCAGGCCCAACGAGCACCGACACTCGAAATTGGAGGACCATCCAGGTGCCAGTCCACGTAACGCCCAAGCTCATAAACATCATTCATAACCCAGCCGTTCTAGCCTACAACGGGCAAAGACAATGAATACCCCTCATAAAGACGACCGTTACCAAGACTCAACAGACGAATAATCAAGTGCACACCTCACAGATAGGTATATAAGGAGGAAGTCTCCATAAGGAAAAGGGATTCGGATATTGATGGCTCAATACTACTCTCTCCATAGCTCTCAAAACTTCCCATTCATACCACCCTCACGGTACCCTACAGAGTTCAAGGTAGCATCTAACCTTGCCCTCTCCATTATAACTTTCTGTAGTCCCTTAACTGACTTGGGCGTCGGAGTGCCCCCGGCACCCACCACACCGGTGGGTAGTACTCCCGCTCACTATACACTCTTTGTTTGCAGGATCGCCAGTGCCCCCTCCTTACTAAATCTCAATTGTAGGCCTCGGTGAAAATCAGCGTCTACAACTGCTAAGGCGGGATGTACATTTATTACTTGTTAAAATCATAATTGAATACTACTAGATTGGATACTCTCTTTAAAAAATCATAAGAATATTAATGGAATACTACAAGACTTTTTAGATTATTTAAAAAATCTTAATTAAATACCACAATAATTATTAAGCCAAAATAATCTTTTAAAATCTCATTTGAATACACCCCCTAAATATTTTCATTCAACGACTCATGTTTTAAATAATAATTCCCAATAAAAATAAAAATAAATTTTATTTATTTATTTTTCTAAAATTAAGACCATTACTGTTGTACCATGTACCATTAAAAGTGCAGTAACATGAGTTACCGTAGCGCCACCGAATCCGTAATTTTGGCTTTGGGAGGTTGGGCTGGTGTCAGAAAGTGTCATTTTCGTAGGCAGTGGCCTAGTGGTCAGTATGATTTGCTTCCGAACAATGATACACATACATAAATTCTTACTAACAATTTATACACCTCTCTCACTGTAGCTACATTAAGTATTGTAGCATCACTGTAGCTACAGTGAGAGAGATGTAGAAATTGTTAGTAACAATTTATGTATGTGTAGTATTTTTGTTTGCTTCCATATGATTTGAAGAAGAACAAATCAATTTCCTAACTCTTTAAAATAAGAGAATTATAATCTTTCCTCAAATTCGAAGAAAATATAATATTTTCGAATATGATTAATAATAAAATGAAATTTTATTTATAATAATGAGATTCATTTCGACATAATTAATTTATATTTAATATTTTTATATATGAAATTTTGATTAAAGCATGTTTAACATCCTATTAACGACCACAACGCTTTGGTACGACGTCTCTATTTTTTTCCTTCTCTCACTTTCATCATTTTTTTTTTAATATCATTGGAAATCACACCGTCAAAAATAAGGATGGCAATAGGTTGTGATTAGGACGGGTTTTGATAAGCCTGGTCCGAGCCTGACAAGAAGGATTTAGACCCAGGTCCTGGAAAAGCTCGCCCCGGGCTGTTATTGGGTCAGCCCATCTCAGGCTCTGGACGAGCTTTACCGGGACC
The DNA here is from genome assembly GCA_019454045.1 of Zanthoxylum bungeanum. NCBI lineage: Eukaryota > Viridiplantae > Streptophyta > Magnoliopsida > Sapindales > Rutaceae > Zanthoxylum > Zanthoxylum bungeanum. The sequence goes on along the minus strand of SKCR01046250.1, from coordinate 73,531 downwards.
CCATTTTAAAATATAAAAAATTATATATACATAAAATTTATTATATAAATATATATTTTATAAATTTATTTATTTATTTTAAGTCCTAGTCGGGCCGGGCCCGAGCTTTTTTGGTTGAGCACAGCTCGGGCCTGCCCCGGCCAGAGTTTTTTTTACCCCGAGTAGGGCCGGACAGTGCCCTTATTTTTTTGTCACCCTTACCAAAAACCACTCATTCGAGATTTAAGCGAATAAAATAAAATTTCCGACTGTCCTAAACTCTTACAAGAAACGTACTCAATGAATTCAAATTCATAACCTCAAAGTGAAATCTTAAACCCTACATTACCAACCCACGTCTATTGAGCACCTCACTTTCAATCATTCTTCTTCCCTTTCTCTTTTTTTCTCCCCTCGTTTATTTTCATTTTTCTTTCTTCTTTCAGTTTTCTAATATTTCATTCTTTTTTTTAATAAGTTTGCATATGTTTTCTTATTCAAATCTGCCACTGTTTGTCTTCTATTTCTCATACATGCTCCCTTTTTTCTCTGGTTCCAACATTACAAATTTTTCTTTTCTTTTTTCTTTTGTCCCTTATGTTTTAAATTTTGATTTTAAGATTTCTTGAAGTAATAGTATTCCGATTATGTGTTGGGTGGTTAAATTTATGTTTGTTTTTTTTTTTTGGAGGAATAGTTGCTATTTTCAACGGTTTATAGATGATACATTGAGTCAAATGAGTAAATCTAATATTATTTCCGAGTGTCTATATGATCTATTAGATTTATCAATTTTGTGTATAATAGATTATTTATAGGCTGATGTAATAAAAATTGGTCGACCTAAAATTTGTATGTTAGCTCCTGTTTTGCATTGTTTTACTTATAGTTATGAATTTGTATTTTCTGACTCTCTGCTAAGATGAGAATATCAAATCGTCTCATAATTCTTTATATATTTGAGTAGATATAGGTGTGAATTTAATTTTTTTAATGGTTATGAGACACACGCATATTATTTTTACTAAAAATATAGAAAATTTTAATTTTTTCAATTTTTAAGTATTAAAAAATAATAATTTTTTAAAAAAAAAAAAATAAATCTGTAGAGCCCATTGCCGCACTTAGGCTCGCATTACGTATTGGTTCAATTTCATATTTAAAATATTCTTTTGAGATCAATATAATTTAAAATCTTATTAATAAGTTTAAAAACGTTAGTGAACACCTACTAAACGGACTCTTATTGGGAGTTGCTGCCGACAAAACCAAATCCAACTATTTAAAAAAATTCAAGAAATATTTACGTCTATGGTATAATTGGTATTCTACGTTGGGCTAGGCCCATTTTCTGATCTGTCAAATATAAGAGTAGGCCCAATTTTCCTAGTCATCCATCAACAGCCAGGGAAAAAATTTGGGCTTGGTCCCACACAAATTTATAATTAAAAAAATCAAAAATAGGTGAGATCTATTTTTTTTTTTTTTTTGATTTTTTGATATATTTTGTCCAAAGTAAAAATAAAAATTCTCCCACATCAGATGACTAATACGTGGCATTTACAGATTACATTTAAAGAAACTCAACACCTGATCACAACCGTACAGCAACAGCCACGCCGGAGGGCAGAAAGCATCAATTAAAAAATTAAAAAAAATAAATATTAAATTATATATATATATCGTGTCTTTATTTTAATAAATAATTACCTCACATTACGAAATAATCCAATCTAATTACCAATCAACATATCTCACGTGTAAATTTCTCATCCATTATCAGCAAATAAAAATCAGTCGGTCCCCACGGCCTCCCGGTAAAATGATCAAATCGCATGTAATCCCACAATTACCCTCACATCATCACTTTCCATATCCCCCCACTCAGGGCTACTTCAGTAACTTCATTTTAATGTCTAATGACAAACCGTACACACAGACATATCCCGTGAAAAAGGAGCGAAGCAACTAACATTTCTCATTAACTCGTTATCTCCCGCCCTACCCAATTTTTGAGACCAAAAATATTTTTAAAAAAATGCACTCATTAAATTTAATTAGTCTTAAAGTTGTCAATACGACGACGTCGAGGAGATGTTTGAATAATAATTCGGTGGATTTGGAGTACAGGAGGAGAAGGAGAGCTGGTTCGAGCTGTAACGTTCTTACGAGAACGTGCGGAATTGTAGCCTGTGTTGGCGGCGGTGGCGGCGGAGGAGGGAGCCTGAGTTCGAGTTCGAGTTCGAGTTCGTTTTCATCTCGGAGCCAAACTTATGCACTCTTGAAGCAGCAAATGGAGGTTGCTGCCAAATCGGAGGTTTGGTCTCTGTACATACATTTCTTTTAATTTTGCAAAAATTTGCCAAAAAGCTGAAACGTCGCCGTTTTATGGAGGAACGCTTTGTTTTTGTTAGATGAGCAAAACAGGTTCATGGAACCGGAACCTACCCAGGAAAAGTCGTTCATAACTAAGTGGAAATTGAACCTAACCAATTAACAGGGTATCCTATTATGCGATTCCAATTTAGTGCCGGTCCGGTTCTAAATTTACCCTATTTTAAAATTTTTTAATGAAAACTAAATTTCAATACCAATCCATAGGAAAAAAGGGATCAAATAAGCTCAAGAACGAAGAAAATGAATTGTAGTACTCATCAGCCCTCGGTGTCGCGCACGGAAATTGGGAGTCGCGACGCTCCCTTATTGTTCGAGGCAATTATGTGAGCTGAACGTCCCGACATCGCGACGCGCAAGGGTTAGCGTCCTATGGTCCGGTTCTAAATAGGTTCTATGTTCCGGTTCCGGTTCCGGTTCCGACCAGTTTGGAACCAGAACCGGTCCTGTAAAAATCGGTTCCTTTATTTTTAGAACCGAAACCGAACCTGTTACAATTGGTTTTGGTTCCAAACCCAGAGAATCGGTCTGGTTCCAACCAGTTCCAGGTAGAACCGGAACCGATGCTCACCTCTATTGTTTTATGCATTATAAGAGTTATGGAGGTCCGGGGGATGATTGAATTAAGCAGCCCATTTCATTAATTTATATTACACATGTTATTAAAATTTTAAATTGAATACAAGCGACTACCCCACTCATCTTTACGTAGTTATGCACTAATTGAATTAGTATCAATTTTAAAGAGTGCAGAGATTTCAAATAATTTTAATTTTGATAAAATATTTTTAATATAATTTTAAAATGCTCCCAAACAAACTATTAATCTCTTGATGCGTTTCATATTGTTGATTTTAGGATTACAAAGAAGCGGCAAGGATTCGTGATTCATTGAGATCATTCGAAGAAGATGAGCCGATTCTTCGACTGCGGAGGTTAATGAAAGAATCAGTTGCAGAGGAAAGGTTCGAGGTAACTGACATAACTTCATGTGGTTTTCGTTATTCATCTTTCAGTTAATCACTAGCATTATTTATTTATCAATGTGTTAGGCAGCCATTATATTAACATTAACTAATAATAATGCATGTAAACTGAATTAAACAGAGCATTTTCTGATTAGGTGAGAGTAACGGATCCATAAATTTCATTAAAAAAATTAGGAAACGACTATGGTAAGCTAGGAGCATCGTGTCAAAATTAATTAGGAATCAAAAGATTTAAGCTGAATTCATTAGCAACAAAAATGACTCTCTATCAAAGCACTATCCTAAACAAATAAAAATAAATGAATTATCTCAATGCATATTTGTTCTAACTTCTATCAAATACATATGCCCCTTCCCTGAATTTTTAAGCAAACCATGCCCATCAACCATCAACTATTAGTCATATTGATACATAAACAACACAAGCAGACGATTATTGTCAGGATTGCAATACCAATAACTTAGATGCTTTATATGCTTAGTAAGGAATTAGAATTATATAATAGAGAGGTTACTATTAGTCCATTATTCCTTATTGAGACATCATGGATAAGGTAGAGTTTTCTTCTTACTTAGTGATAAAATGTAATGAGAAAAAAAAATAGATATTAATTTTTGTAGGAGATGAGAAATTGAGATTATAAGAGATGAATTATATTTATGAACGATTTGGTTAAATATTATAAACAAAAGATTCTTGATGATGGACGTATTAAAAATATTAAAAGTGATATTTAAATCATCTAATATTTTCTAATATATGCCTTTTGGAGTGGGGTGTTTGATGAGATATAAAAAGTAATTATATGATAGACTATTTATAAGCTTTTTTTTTTTGAAAAATAAACCCCGGATATTTTTAGAAGCTGCTGTCAAATTTTATGGAATAATCTAAAAAATATGTAAGGAAAAAATATATATATATATATATTATAATTTAAAAAACGTAAAGGGTATTGATAATAATTTTTCCAAAACTTAGGAGGATCTTTAAACTCAGTAAAATTTAGTTCTCTTTTTATAATTTATGTTCATGTCGACTTAGTTCTTTCTCGACCTCGCTTGACATATGACAACTTTTCTTCTTTTAGGTAGCTACTTTGTATAATGGTTTAGAAAATTGTTATGATATCGTTCAGTTTTGTATGACAACGTGTTGATTTTATTGGCTTTATGATGATAATTTCTCCGGTTATCTCATTCTTTGCCAGGATGCTGCTAGATATCGCAATGAACTAAATGAAATAGCACCAAACTCTCTCTTGAAATGCTTGAGTGATGCAACAACCTTGGTATGACATAAGTCTGATTATTATTGCAAATATTGTCTTGTGTCTAAAGGGTTATGTCATTTGTTTTTGTTGGAGTTTCCTTCTGTTGTATAATGGATCTGAATGTCACAAGGTCTCTAACATATACGTACTAAAATTAAGGGGATAAGGGTTCAAGTTAGAAGTGTTTACATCAAGGACCGAAGTCAACCTTCCAAGGGGCAGTACTTTTATGCCTACAGAGTAAGAATCACCAATAACTCAGATCGTCCTGTTCAACTTCTCCGAAGGCACTGGATTATCACAGATGCCAACGGAAAAACTGAAAACGTATGGTGAGTTATTCTGTACACGCTATCTGTGGTCTTGCAGTCGCAAAGACGTTTGCTTTCTTCTCTCTTTTTCCCTCACATTCTGATATGAATTCTCCATCTCTTACTGTTTTATTTCCAGGGGAGTTGGAGTCATTGGTGAGCAACCAGTTATACTTCCTAGTACAAGTTTTGAGTACTCATCTGCATGCCCATTAAGCACTCCGAGTGGCAGAATGGTAAGATCAGATAGTTTTACATTCTTATGTCATCTGCAACTTGTTAAAACTTAAATCTCACTGTACTGTCTTATGGATTAAATAGGTTAGATTAGATGTCGCATGTTGACAACATTTTCCATTTATAATCAGTTGCATGTGCTCCATCATGGCACATCCCATTGTAATCCAGTGTGAGGTGACAATTCCTCATGAACTATACTTCCGTTTTCTAGGCAAGACTTCTTTTTCACCAATTATTAATTAACTTAGGAAAGATGAGAGTATGGAAGAATGCTTGCTTAACTGAGTTACTGATATTGCTATCTGAATAGTGTAAATGAAGAGAGTTTGATTGCTCGAAGGAAAACCTTTCTTTAATAAATTATTACGAGCTCAGTAAGATTCTCGATTATGTTTAAAACTTCTTATAAAAACAGAACTCTGTTGGCTTGTTACCGGTGATGTTGTGATTTGGGCGAGATTTTAAATGTGTTTTACTAACATGGTTTAAAATATAGACTGTACTCCCCTCTTTTCATTTCAATTTAGGCAAAAGTTAGAGATGGATGTAGCCGGATCCTTGACTTAAATTCTGTTGTTTATTCATCTAACTCTGTGGTTACTACTAGTGGTTATATGCATACGTCTTCCGGTTGATCTACGCCATACTCTAGTCGCGTAAGAAGATAATACACACCGGCTAACAGTCCATCCGATTGGGTTGCAATGCAGGAAGGCGATTTTGAAATGAAGCACGTTGATAGGGTAGGTTCGCCAACTTTCAATGTGGCGATTGCACCTTTTTCCCTATCCACATTGGGCGATGACAGTGATCCTTTTTAAAACTGGTAATAGGCGCCATTTCCTCATCAGGGTTTGATTGTTTTGAGAATTCTAAAGCAGTGCATTGTGTTATTATGTAAGTCTAATTATTGGTCTGTGATCTCTTCAACTGAGCATGGAATCCATGCGGCTCGTTGCCATGGTGAAATTTAGAACAGATTGTTTTGTTTTTATTTCTTCCTCTGAATGATCTTTGATTACTTCAATCCTTCCAATGGCATCGAATAAAACCGTAGTTATTTTCACCATGAGTAAAAACCCAGAAAAATCTCACCTCAAATATGTTCTGTATGCCTCCACAATAAAGGCAGCATTGCTAGTAATATATGAGTCAAAATATAATTTTTAAGTAAACCTGGCTGGTGGCTCGGTTCCAATTCGGAACCGAACCGAACCAGCCGTTTCCGGTACCACACTTAAGTGGAACCGGAACCGGAACCATAAACTGAACCGGAATCGAACCGTCGGTTCCGGTTCCGGTTCGAATTTTTTTAAAAATTATATAAAAAAAAAATCGAAAAATAATAAAATAATTTAGATTAATTTAAAATTATTACATAGTAGGGTTCCTGTTGGAACCCTACGGTTCCGGTTGGGGTCGAACCCTAACTGAATCGGTCCTTTACCGTTCTGGAATCGGAACCATCCGGTTCCAACTGGTTGGGGTTCTGGTTCCGCACCGGAAGTACTTGATTAATGATAAAAAATCGTTATTTTTTTTAAAAAAATTGAATTTAGCAAAGATAAAAAAAATTTAAATTTCCTCACCATTAAAAATATAAGAAAAACAAAATTACATGGCATTAAATTTTTTTTAATCTTTTAACCGTAATACCAAAAAATAAAATAAAGAAGTAGATGATTAACAATAGCAACAAATCCTGTTTTAGGCAAACCCCTTCTGCTTCTCCTCCTTCACCTACTCCCCAAAATTGGAAATGTTCTGGTTCGCCAAAAATGAGGCTCATCTTTTTTGACTCGACTGATTTTTTCAAGCCTATCAATTGTAGCACCAGCTCCACTCTTTTGACCTGACTCGGCGGCCATATTCCCCTCCATCCATGTTTTCAAAATTGGATTGGACCGGCTGATCGACCGGTAATCAGCCGTGAGTTCGGTGTAGTTAATGGATAAAAATCGGTTCGTCAAAAAATTGGTCAAACCGTGAACCGGATCAGATTAGTTAAATTTTTTAATTTTATTTTTAAAATCAAATTTTAATATTTTTTTTTATAATTTTAATTAAATAAAACTATTTATTATTGGGGATATGCCCTAAAACTAATCGTATCGTAAGGTTCATATGTATTATTCTTATGTAAATATAATCTTCTTATTAGTCGTAAATTAGTTTACAATTAATATAATGTCAATCTTATTGTATTTAGCATCTGTTCGTTCAGTTGTTATCTTATTGTTGATGCAAAATGGGATCTTGTGATATATTTCGTGTCAAAACTTTATCTGCAAAAAGGTTATAGATGTGAGTGTTGGATAATTATGACCCATATCATCATTATTTGTACATAACATGGTATTGTTATACAAATTAACTATGTGACAAATGAAATTGCTATTTTATCATTTTTTAATTAGATTACTTGAGTATATATAAATGATAAAAGTCCTTACAATTAGTTCCAGATTATAAGATATGAGATAGTATCAATCCACTAAGGTTTATCATTAAATATCCATAGTCGTAGTATTATCGAGACTGGACGTCGATTACCAATAGACTAGAATTGCACTTGTGCGCGTTGTGGGAGCATAACGGCATAGTTTTCATATATTTAAGTATTGGATACTTATGCAAGTGTGATAGGAGGTTGTGTTTACCGATGGTACGGAAACAGCTTCGCTCTGGATAGACCCATCGGAATCCCATTTGTAGTATGGCTATGTGTATATGGGAATCTGATTCGGGGTAGGTGTATTTGGTCTTAAGTCGTAGTATTATCGAGACTGGACGTCGATAATACACAATAGACTAGAATTGCACTTGTGCGCGTTGTGGGAGCATAACGGCATAGTTTTCATATATTTAAGTATTGGATACTTATGCAAGTGTGATAGGAGGTTGTGTTTACCGATGGTACGGAAACAGCTTCGCTCTGGATAGACCCATCGGAATCCCATTTGTAGTATGACTATGTGTATATGGGAATCTGATTCGGGGTAGGTGTATTTGGTCTTAACCTGAGACTTGCATTGCATCGCTAATACTTACGACAATCAATACGCCTTGGTTTTGGTCGTCCGAGACTTTAACAGGTTCTGTGTACTCTCTTCTGGGTTTATTGAGAATCGTAGTGTATTGGGTGTGATGTCAAGATGGAAGTATCACTTCAGTCATATGGAGATGATGATCACGCAGGGATACAGAACTGGTACTCTAATGTGTTGCAACCATCAGGATAATGTGACAAGGTCATTATTATCCGATTAAAGAGACTAGCTGCTTGTGATCTGATATATGCTTCGTACGGGTAGACACTACTCCAGCCACAGGCCTTGCATGTGACATCCGATACTGGATCTCTATACACAATACTACGTATACTACGCCTGGAAAAAGATTATATATTCCATTAAGAATATTTCTGGAGAATTGGTTAGGCACGGTGCTTTGCTAGAAGCCAACCATGTCTTGTAAATCGGTAGGCACGTGGTACGAGTAGACCCGGCCAAGGTTCCGGTTCGGAACCGGAACCGAACCGGTTGGAACCGACGGTTCCGGTTCCAACCGGTTCCGGTTCCGATTCGGAACCGAACCGGAACCTAACCGGTTCGGTTAGGGTTCCTCCCCTAGCCGAACCGGTTGGAACCGTTGGACCGTTCGGTTCCTACGGTTCCGGTTGAAACCGGATTAATAATTTTTTTTTAATTTTTTAACTAAGAATTTTATTTGTAATTTAGTGTAATTATGTAATGTAATTTAACGTAATTTGTAATTTACATATTTTATTTGTCATTATGTAATTTTATTTGTAATATTTTCAAAAAAAAATAATTTAAAGTAATTATTTGTAATTTAACTTTTATTTTCAAAAAAAAAAACCGAATGAACCGGAACCGGAACCGGAACCGAACGGTTCGGTTCCGGTTCCGTTTCCGGTTCCATTTTAGTGTGGAACCGGAACCGAACCGGAATTAACCGGTTCGGTTCCGGTTCCACACAAAGTGGAACCGGAACGGACGGTTCGGTTCGGTTCCGAACCGGAACCGAACCGCCGGCCCGGTCTAGGTACGAGGTATGTACTTGTTCGGATAGTCCGACACCAGATTTACTTTTACTGCCACATATCCAGTGGTCTCTTGGGTCGCTTCCCAAAGATTCACTGATGACAGTTTGACTCGATTAGAATTAATCTGTGATTAATTAAGAGATAGAAAATTAATCTAGGATTAATTGAGGTATTATTTAATCTGGGATTAAATGGGTTCGGAAGAGAGAGAACGCGATTAATTTGGAATTAATCGGTAAAATAAATTTAATAGTTAAATTGGATTTTTTTATTTAATTTATTTATATGGGCTAAAATTAATATATCGGATATATTGATTGGAATTAGATTTCAGTACGAAATTAAAGTTAGACTTTAATACGAGCGAACAGATTAATTTAGAATTAATTCGTAAACGGCATTTGTAATATATTTGCGATGCATCGTTATTTAATTAAATTAGATTTAATTATTTAGCGACGAAAATTTATTTATTCAGATTAAACGGATCCGAGCCGCGGTAAATATTCGTAGAGACTTTTTGAATTTTGATTCAAAAAGGTATGGCCCACTTCACATGTGTGAAGTTGTGGTTGGGAGAGTGGTTGACATTTATGCCAAAATCATTTACTTTTCAACCACATAGTGTTGGTTTTTGGAAAGCCAAGACCCAACTACCAAGTTTGGGTGAAAATGGTCAAACCCTTTACCAAATCTAACTCTCTCTCTTCCATCACATAACACACAAGCCAAACACTCACAAGAACCCTAGAATGGGCTTGAGCTTCATTTCTTCCTCTATTTGATTTTGTTGCAAAATCAATCAAGCTAGCACTTCAATGAGTTAACAAATGTGATAAGGAAACTTATCCTAGAGTTGGAATCAACACACAAAGCTTGGAGCTTCAAGATCAACACAAATTTTGAAATTTAAATCCGATCATTGAAAGTCATTCCGCAACTTTTATGATCATATTCACACTTAATCATGTCTTAATAGATCATTGCATGTTCTAGGAACACTACTAGTGAGTACAAGTTTTGATTCAAATACATCTAAATCTATTCCCGATTGAGGTGATGTCATTAAGGATGATCACATCGCATGACTGACATGTTTTAGATGCTACCATAAGATCAATGTTTGATAATGATAGTTGGGTGACGAGTCTCATGTCACAAGAGCATGAATATGGATAATGCGTTTGTGTAACATGTTACTGAACGTGACCAAACATGATGAATCACATTAATGATAAGCATGACAATGGCTCGGGCTCAATAAGCATGACAATGGCTCGGGCTCAGGCCTGACTTTACATGAGACCGATTTGTTTTAATATTAAAATTATATATATATATATATATATATATAAAATTTGGGTTTATGCTAACGAGTGTCCCTATGACACTCGTTAAGAATCAATTTAAAGAAAGTTTTGACATTATTTTTATGGAGAATGTAAAAAATTGTCAAATCATTAATGATTTTTTTGTTTCCCATCAAACTTTCTTTAAATGGATTCTTAACGAGTACTCTTAGGGCACTCGTTAGCATTTCTCATATAATTTTTATTATTATTATTATTATTATTATTATTATTATTATTATTATTATTATTATTATTATTATTATTATTATTATGTGTGTGTGTGTGTGTTTATTATTTATTTATTTTAAGCCCGATCTTTTTTAGTTGAGCCCCGGCTCAGGCCCGGGTCCGAGCCGGGCCTCTCATTTTAAGCTCAATCTGGTTAACCACATGTTTTTTTCCACTCTTAATTAGCGATTATCCACACTCTATGATTCTTCCCACAACCGTACTAGTATACCATCGTTCACTAGTGTATAGTATACCGGACTAACCACGCCTGGTGAAAGAAGCTTGTTGGCATTGTATTTTTTAATGTATGAGGACAAATAATGATCAAAATGGAATCTACCGGCTCAGATAATTGAGCTTTATATCCTAGGTAATAATGTCATACGTGGGGATCAAATCTCTTGCCGGAGTACACGTCTTGTGAAAATGTATTTTGCAGATACGTAAATATCATATATAATTGATTTCTTGATTATATGATTGAGTTAGGGATTTGACGACTTCATGGCCCGCACTCTATCGAGAGTCAACAATAGAGAAACTTTATTACACGCAAGTACGACTATCTGGATTTATCCGATATTTTATATTTGTACCTGGGGGTCATGATATCTTGCTAGAGGTCACTCATGATCATTGAGAACTTCGGTTATAACGAGTTGTACCGAATGTTGGGGTTGGTGCTCACAACGCCAATTCCCGGTTGTATTTCTGTGTAAATACTTCTGTAAAACATTATTATTATGAATAAATATGCAGTTTCTATAATATAATGAATCTTTTAATATGGTAAAGACGTAATGACCCTAGAATGATCAGTCATGATACAGTTGCAAAAAGCGTCGCAACAGACATTGAGCAGTATCATGACGTTGTCATTCTCAGACAGTTCCTGGTCAAGGTTTACACTACTTGGTCAGTATAGTAAACTCGTCGAAACTGGTACAAGTCGTATACTGGAATATATGATTCCAATGGTTTCTCAATGAACCATAAGTCTAGGAGACTAGTATAGACGTGTAGGTGTTTATAGCGGATAAACATTGAACGACTCACTGAATATTCTTAATGGATGGTACACCAGCGTCAATAAGAATCTTCTTGGGTTTTGTAGCACTTGTGATTCTTAGACTTGAGATGCCATTGTGGGCACATGAGACATCTTCTACACTTAGATGGCAGGTCACGTCACCGATCTATTTAGATCAGACCTCCGCCTGTTCGTTGGGTGTAGATAGATCCTCAGGGTGTCTTATGTGTATCGAGATAGGATCCATCAGTTCTGTGTACCAGAGCATAGGTAGTCCATATAATTAGCAATCAGATAAAACCATGGGCCCGTGGTAAAGTTTAGAAGCTAGTTCTAAACATTCTTATGAGATTGCTAATAGAATAGTCGACTGGATAATCCCCATAAAGATTTGACGTTTACATCTATATCTCTGGGATACATCCGGATACCTGTGACGGAGGAATTATACATTTGCCTTGACCTCGACCTGTATGATTCAGCCAGTTTATCCGTGATCGTCATAATTTACGGGTGGATAAATTATGTACACGAAATTGGATTTCGTCACGGATATGCCTGAATCTAGAGAGTCTCAATAATGAAATTAACTCGTATAGCACTAGAGCAACATTAATAAATAATATTGATTATTTATAAAGTCATTTAAAGATTAAAAGCAAAATACATGTGCAGGGACCCGATAGTCATTTACTAGATTATTGTGTATTTACATTTAATACTTGATTATTTTAAATACACATTAATTAAATGTCAAATTGAGATATTTGACTAATATCCTAAATGAAAATATATTTTTAATATTTAATGTAATATTATACATATATTTAATATATTTGTATTTGATTAATTAATTAATTATTTAATTGTTAAATGATTAAATTAATTAAAATATAAATATCTTACATTAGGATATTTGTTGTAAATGATATTAGTTGCCTTTGTTGACTTTAATAAATATCTAATAAAGTTGTTTTTAGATATTTATGCAAGTTGCCTAAATGAAAATTGAAATGAAAATCAAATTACTAAACTTGTATTTGGCCTTATGAAATTCGGCCAAGGCAAATGTTGTCCAGTTGTATATTGTTTTTTTCATTTTCATTTGTTGAGAACCTAATACACTTTACAAAAGAAAACTCCATTGAAGAAGATTAAAGAAAGCTTGAGAAAGAAAGAAAGTTTAAAGAAAGCTTGGAATTTTAGTAAGTTTTTCAAACTTGCTATTAGAGAGGAATATGTTCCTTAGGTTCTAGGTTTCAACATGTAATGTTCTTAATTATTTCTTTCTTTATTTCTTTGTGTTTTTGTTGATGTAAGTTTTAATTGAAGTGTTGAACATGTATGATGAAGGAAACTTGTGACTATTGTAGTTGTAAGGATTCTTTTAAGGTTTTGAAACCATGTTGCTAATCTAGAGTTGTTGACCCACTCTAAGATGACCTAGATTTGATCTTGAGTTGTTTCATTGTGTTGAGACTTGGATTGGATGTAAGAAAGATGATTGAAGTAATTGATTTAGTGTATTTGGTCTAATTTGTCCAATTTGTGGAAATTGAAAAATTAGAGATTATAACTAATTCCAAATTTGGGGCTTTTCATTTATGTTGTGTAATTGGATGTATATAAGATGCATATAAAGTTTCATGTTGATTGGATTACATCTTGATGTGTTTTGATGCACGAAATGACAAAATGCACAAGCCCCTAATAGAGCTCTCGGCCAAGGATTGGGATTTTGGGGATTTTGGTTCTTTTGGTGTTTTGATGATTCAAGCATGCTAAGTTCATCCTAGAAATGATTTAGAATCATTCAAAATTGATTTGATCAATTTCGGACTAAAATGGACAAGCACCAATACAAGGGTAATTCGGTAAATTCACTTGAATATGATTCATTGAATTTGAATTGCATAATTTGATTATTGGACAATTAAATAAATATTTTATTTAATTAATCCGAGAAAAAGTTTTGAAATCGGAAAATACGATTTTCACCGCTTCCGCTACGTTACCGGATTCAACCCCTAGAAAACCCCCTTCAAAATGGTATCAGAACGAGTCTGATTCTAGGCCGTTTAAATGATTAGCTTATATTAAATCATCTATTCTTGACTTTATACATGCTTATTAGAAACTGAATTGATTAGATTTAGGGTGTATGATACTTAACGGAAAAATCCCTAATTAATAAGGTTTTAATGTAATTATGTATTTGATGCATGTTATGTGGTCCGTCTTGTCAATACGGTTTATGAATACTTCTCCGTGACTACATCCGAGACCGTGCCTCTGCTGTGAGGGTGTAGGCGATAGAGATTTATTCATACCAGATGTATATCAGATACTAGATAAATTCAAGCAAGCGAAAGTGGAATTCTGAACGTGCCCTAGCTGTCAGATTACGTCAGTAACTTGAGTTTATCATTGACGAGTTTACCTTGGTACGTCTCCTTGTGGGCCTGCCTTCGCAGCGACAACGAGAAACTACTAGGACTGGAACTTAGGAGTCACTATTGAGTGATTGACAAATGAGTTGTCTACCTGATGAATATACGTAGGCGAGACCGCCGTGCCTCTGCTGTGAGCTGAAATATATTCACGGGATCCACCTTTCACTATTAGTATTTAATTTAATTATTAAATATTGTATTTTGTTTTGGGATTACAGTATTGCATGATTTAGTGGGAGGGGCATATTAGATTAAAAATCCATGATCTAGTTTATGCTTTTGATATTATTTGAAACTGCTTGATTTCTGCTAACCGTTTTTCGTGATCTATATGATAGATTTGCGATGGCGGGACAATCCACAAATCAGTTTGCGCGTATACTTGATGCGAACAAACTAAAAGACGTTGAGAACTTTACAGACTGGGAAATGGACTTGAGGATTGTCCTCGACTCCGAAAAGTTGGGTTATGTTCTTGAGGGTCCGTTGCCCCTTGCAGTGGGTGCGGATGCTACGGAGGAGGAACGCCGAGTTTTTGAAACTTGGAATGATGATGATTTAAGGGTTAAATCATACACCCTCGGTTCTCTCTCTCCAAAACTCAAGCAACAATACTATGGTATGGTTGATTCTTATAGTATGATGACGCGATTGAGACAATCGTTTGAGAACCAAGAATAAGTGATTGTTCACAAAATCGCCATGGAACTGTTCCATGCGCGTCTGGATGAGGGGCAAGCTGTTAGCCCACATGTTCTTCAGATGATCGATTTGATAGATCAATTGAGGCAACATAATCTCATCTTAATGACATTCTCGGAAGGGGTGTCATTCTTGGTTCACTACCAGCTTCATTCCGCCAGTTTGTGATGTACTTCAACATGCACGGGACTGTCTGTACCTACCATGAGCTACATAGGATGTTGCTCACTGCAGAAGAGGACCTTAGGAATGGATTACCGACTCGTCCTCCTAGATCTACTTCTCTTTCTGCTTCTTCCCAAGGAATGTCCAAGGGAAAGAACAAGAAAGGAAGAAAAAAGGAAGGCAGTTGGTCCTCAACAACAGGCAAAGATAGCCAAGCCCAAAAGGGCTTCTGAAGACAAATGCCACCACTCTGCGGCAAATTCGGGCACTGGAAGAGGAACTGTCCAGACTACATTGCCCAGATCAGGAGGGAGAGAAGCATCGACATCATGTACTTTTATTTTTCCAGTTATTGATATATCTTTGGCTTGTGAAGCCGTTGCATTCAACTGGATTTTAGATTCTGCTTGTCCCATTCACATTTGCAATTCGTTGCAGGTCCTGAAGGAAAGTAGGAGGCTGAAGCCTGGAGAGATGCAGTTGCGATTCGGGAGTGGAGACTCACTGGATGCAGTTGTAGTGGGAGTATGCGAGATCTCATTGCCGAATGGGACACTTTTGTTAAATGAATGCTTTTTTGTGCCTGGATGTGTAGCTAATATTATATCCCTTTTATATTAGATACAGAAGACTTTTGTATTAATATTAAGAACAATTCTTTGTATTTATATGATAAAAATAATATTCAGATCCTTTGTTGTCCAAATAAGCATGGTCATTATACACTGCAAACATCAAAAGATATTTTAAGTTCTGTAATTAATAAACGTAGATTACCTGAAGTTAATAATACTGAACTATGGCATATGCGGCTAGGTCACATTGGCGCTAAACGCCTTAACCAAATGGTTAGGAATGGTTTGATACCAGATCTCACCATTGAATCCTATCCAACCTGTGAATCCTGTATTCGGGGTAAAATGACCAAAGCACCATTTTCTGGTGTTGGACACCGTGCCACTAACTTACTGGAACTCGTACATTCTGATGTATGTGGTCCACTAAGTCAAACTACTCACAGTGGTTTCTTCTTACTTCGTACCTTTACCGATGATCTGTCACGGTACGGTTATGTCTATTTGATGCGACATAAATCGAAAACCTTTGAAAAGTTCAAAGAATTCCGAAATGAAGTAGAAAAACAAACTGGTAAATATATTAAATACCTTCGATCTGATCGATGTGGTGAATATATGAGTGGTGAGTTCATGGATTAAATGAAAGAGAATGAGATTCTCGCTCAATATACTCCTCCAGGTACCCCAAAACACAATGGAGTATCTGAGAGGAGAAATCGGACTTTATTGGATATGGTCCGATCAATGTTGAGTTTCACATATTTGCCCTATTATTTATGGGGCTACTCTCTCTTAACCGCCGCACATCTTTTGAATAAGATTCCTTCAAAGGCTGTTCCTACGACACCGTATGAGATATGGTTCGGTAGGAGACCAAATCTTAATTATATTAAGGTTTGGGGTTGTCCTGCCTATGTCAGGGTGACTCAGCAAAAAAAAGCTTTCGCCTCGAGGGCAAAAGTTTAGGTTTGTTGGATATCCTCCGAATACGAGGGGATATCTGTTCTATGATACCGAGCGTCGAAATATATTCGTAGCTCGCTTCGCAAATTTCTAGAAGTAGAATTTTTTCAGAAGGTGGTGATCATAGACAGGTTGAGCTTGATGAAGTCCAACCTGAAAACAACGAACCAACGGAGGAACCTGAAGTTCAAGTGGATGAAGGACCTTCAACACATACACTCCGTATGTTGGAAAGGGTATCCAGACCTCCTGAACGTTTGTATTTGATACAAGAAAAGAGTCTGGATGTTCTCTTAGTAGAAGAGACAGATTTTTTCACCTATAGAGAATCAATGTTGGACATCGACTCCGTGAAATGGCAAAATGCCATGAAATCCGAGATAGACTCAATGCATGAGAATCAAGTTTGGGACTTGGTTTCGCTTCCCGAAGGAATTGTTCCTATCGGTTGTAAATGGGTTTACAAGAGGAAGCGCGGGCCTGACGGTAAGGTCGAAACTTACAATGCCCGACTGGTAGCAAAAGGTTACACGCAACGACCTGGCATCGACTACGATGAGACTTTTTCACCGGTTGCAATGCTTAAGTCTATTCGGATTTTGCTTTCTATAGCTGTGTATCATGACTACGAGATTTGGCAAATGGATGTCAAAAACGACTTTTCTAAATGGATTTCTTGATGAAGAAATCTATATGGAACAGCCGGAAGGTTTTGCGTCCAGCGAAAACTCGGGTATGGTATGTAAGCTTAAGAAGTCCATTTATGGACTTAAACAAGCTTCACGAAGTTGGAATCTTCGATTCGACGAGATTATTAGATCGTTTGGTTTTCTCAAGAATTCAGAAGAATCCTGTGTGTATCAGAAGGCCAGTGGGAGCATGGTCGTATTTTTAGTCCTATATGTTGATGACATCTTAATCATTGGGAATGATTTAGGCATGTTACAAAGCGTCAAAGCGTACCTCTGTAAGAATTTCTCCATGAATGACCGGAGAGAGGCTTCCTATGTTTTAGGGATAAAACTCTATAGAGATAGACAAATGAGGCTGATTGGGTTATCTCAATCAACGTACATAGATAAGATCTTGGAACGGTATAATTTTGGTAACTGTAAGACAGTAAACATACCGTTCAGACATGGGATTCATCTTTCAAAAAGATGTGTCCACAAACAGAAGATGAGAAGGTTAGAATGTCTAGCCAACCTTATGCTTCGTGTTTGGGTAGCCATGTATGTCATGCTATGTACAAGGCCTGATATCAGTTTCGCTGTTAGCGTAACTAGTAGATATCAGTCCAACCAGGTAATGACCATTGGATGGCCATTAAACATATCCTCAAGTATCTTAAAGGTACTAAGGATAAGTTAATAATTTATGGAGAAAACGACTGCAAGTTAATGGGTATACAGACTCCGATTTTCAATCGGATCCGATGATAGAAAGTCTACATCTGGATTTGTCTTTACCCTTAACGGAGGTGCAGTTTGTTGAAGAGTTCCAAGTAGGGATCTACAGCTGATTCCACCACTGAGGCGAATATATTACAGCTTCTGAAGCCGCAAAAGAGGCTGTGTGGATAAAGAATTTTATCACAGAATTGGAGTTGTCCCAAGTATCGAGAATGCGATTCCGTATACTGTGATAATACTGGAGCCATTGCGCAAGCAAAGGAACCAGGGCGCATCAGAAGTCGAAGCATGTGGAACGCAAGTACCACATCATTCGAGAGATTGTGTCACGAGGGGATATTGTCGTGTGCAAGGTACCGAGTGAAGATAATGTAGCAGACCCGCTGACGAAGGTCATACCTCCGAAGTTGTTTGATAAACACGTGGAGTCGATGGGTATTAGATACAATCGTTATTGGCACTAGAGGAAGTGGGAGTTTTTGTTGGGGTTGGTGCTCACAGCGCCAATTCCCGGTTGTATTTCTGTGTAAATACTTCTGTAAAACATTATTATTATGAATAATATATGCAGTTTCTATAATATAATGAATCTTTTAATATGGTAAAGACGTAATGACCCTAGAATGATGAGTCATGATACAGTTGCAAAACGTCGCAATGGACATTGAGCAGTATCATGACGTTGTCATTCTTAGACAGTTCATGGTCAAGGTTTACACTACTTGGTCAGTATAGTAAACCCGTCGAGACCGGTACAAGTCGTATACTGGAATATATGATTCCAATGGTTTCTCAAAGAACCATAAGTCTAGGAGACTAGTATAGACGTGTAGGTGTTTATAGCGGATAAACACTGAACGACTCACCGAAGATTCTTAATGGATGGTACATCAGCGTCAATAAGAATCTTCTTGGGTTGAGTAGCACTTGTGATTCTTAGACTTAAGATGCCATTGTGGGCACATGAGACATCTTCTACACTTAGATGGCAGTCACGTCACCGATCTATTTAGATCAGACCTCCGCCTGTTCGTTGGGTGTAGATAGATTCTCAGGGTGTCCTATGTGTATCGAGATAGGATCCATCAGTTCTGTGTACCAGAGCATAGGTAGTCCATATAATTAGCAATCGGATAAAACCATGGGCCCGTGGTAAAGTTTAGAAGCTGGTTCTAAACATTCTTATGAGATTGCTAATAGAATAGTCACTGGATAATCCCCATAGAGATTTGACGTTTACATCTATATCTCTGGGATACATCCGGATACCTGTGACGGAGGAATTATACATTTGCCTTGACCTCGACCTGTATGATTCAGCCAGTTTATTCCGTGATCGTCATAATTTACGGGTGGATAAATTATGTACACGAAATTGGATTTCGTCACGGATATGCCTGAATCTAGAGAGTCTCAATAATGAATTAACTCGTAGAGCACTAGAGCAA
Organism: Zanthoxylum bungeanum; assembly: GCA_019454045.1. Classification (NCBI taxonomy): domain Eukaryota; kingdom Viridiplantae; phylum Streptophyta; class Magnoliopsida; order Sapindales; family Rutaceae; genus Zanthoxylum; species Zanthoxylum bungeanum. The sequence goes on along the minus strand of SKCR01046250.1, from coordinate 53,941 downwards.
CATTAATAAATAATATTGATTATTTATAAAGTCGTTTAAAGATTAAACGCAAAATACATGTGTAGGGACCCGATAGTCATTTACTAGATTATTGTGTATCTACATTTAATACTTGATTATTTTAAATACACATTAATTAAATGTCAAATTGAGATATTTGACTAATATCCTAAATGAATATATTTTTAATATTTAATGTAAATATTATACATATATTTAATATATTTGTATTTGATTAATTAATTAATTATTTAATTGTTAAATGATTAAATTAATTAAAATATAAATATCTTACATTAGGATATTTGTTGTAAATGATATTAGTTGCCTTTGTTGACTTAATTAAAATATCTAATAAAGTTGTTTTTAGATATTTATGCAAGTTGGCTAAATGAAAATTGAAATGAAAATCAAATTACTAAACTTGTATTTGGCCTTATGAAATTCGGCCAAGGCAATGTTGTCCAAGTATATATTGTTTTTCATTTTCATTTGTTGAGAACCTAATACACTTTACAAAAGAAAACTCCATTGAAGAAGATTAAAGAAAGCTTGAGAAAGAAAGAAAGTTTAAAGAAAACTTGGAATTTTAGTAAGTTTTTCAAACTTGCTATTAGAGAGGAATATGTTCCTTAGGTTCTAGGCTTCAACATGTAATGTTCTTAGATTATTTCTTTCTTTATTTCTTTGTGTTTTTGTTGATGGAAGTTTTAATTGAAGTGTTGAACATGTATGATGAAGGAAACTTGTGACTATTGTAGTTGTAAGGATTCTTTTAAGGTTTTTGAAACCATGTTGCTAATCTAGAGTTGTTGACCCACTCTAAGATGACCTAGATTTGATCTTGAGTTGTTTCATTGTGTTGAGACTTGGATTGGATGTAAGAAAGATGATTGAAGTAATTGATTTAGTGTATTTGGTCTAATTTGTCCAATTTGTGGAAATTGAAAAATTAGGGTTTATAACTAATTCCAATTTGGGACTTTTCATTTATGTTGTGTAATTGGATGTATATAAGATGCATATAAAGTTTCATGTTGATGGGATTACATCTTGATGTGTTTTGATGCATGAAATGACAAAATGCACAAACCCCCCCCTAATGGAGCTCTCGGCCAAGGATTGGGATTTTGGGGATTTTGGTGTTTTGATGATTCAAGCATGCTAAGTTCATCCTAGAAATGATTTAGAATCATTCAAAATTGATTTGATCAATTTCGGACTAAAATGGACAAAGTACCAATACAAGGGTAATTCGGTAAATTCACTTGAATATGATTCATTTGAATTTTAATTTCATAATTTGATTATTGGAAAATTAAATAAATATATTTATTTAATTAATCCGAGAAAAAGTTTTGAAATCGGAAAATACGATTTTCACCGCTTCCGCTGCGTTACCGGATTCAGCCCCTAGAAAAACCTCCTACACCCGAAGTCATATGAATGTGTCTGTATCGACTCATATCCTGATCACGCAGAACCCAGTGGGCCACACATATTAGCCGAATGGTTGACGAATTATTTAAATTGTTTAGATAAGATATCAGAAGATAATTTAATTAATTTATCGGTAAAGTGTACAATATTTCCCGGTGTTTGATGTGCTAATGTCCGTTTATTAGGGAAAATTTCCAGTGTTTTCTATAAATACCGCAACTATGATTGCGGACAGTTAGGAGTCTGATAAAACCTATTTTTTTTATCACTTGTGATAATAATTAATAACGAATTAAATATTAATTAATTTTTAATTATTATTATTAAAATAATAAAATTACTTTTTATTTTGTTTTTATTTATGCTTTTGGATAAGCATCAATGTGACAAGTTTTTATTCGATGTACGGATACACCTGAAGGTAACCGGAGACAATTTGATGGCCGAATAAAGTTTCTTGAAGGTATACATGTTGAACTCTTTCTTGTTTACATATATGGATTTTTACTTTTAATGTTAAAAATGGAAAAAAAAAAAAAAATTAAAAATCATAAAATTCGAACTAGATCTTTCGTTGGCTTTTCCGTACGGTTCGACCGTAGCCATGAGAATATGGAAATTGTTTATGCTCCTTCATTTATGATGTATGCCGGTTTTGTCTACTGTTTCGGTATAATTCAACTGATCGAACCACTAACCCATTGAATATTTTAGATTACCAGTCCGGTTCTGAAAATGATGCCGCTCTTTTTTTTTTTATCTACTAGCTTCAAGTGAGCGAACTTGATATAAGATGCAGTTTGACTATATTCAAGTACCGATTCGATTCGTATAATTATAAAAATATATATATAATTATAATCATTCGATTTTTTTTTAATTAACTGTTTAGTTTTTCGGTTCAATTCACTTCATTTTTTCTTTTTAAACAATAATAAGAAAAATGAGTCAATCGGATTAAGGGAACACCGAAGAAGATTTACTTGTTCTACATCGTTGTTGTTATTATCATTGTCAATATTATGGGTGATTGTGTTGACTAATGAGATTCCTTAGCTCGATTCATTTTTTAAATTATTTTATGGCTCACAATTGCGCACATCAAGAGCAGCCGATATTTATTTACTTTTTATCTCAATATCCAAAAACTATATATTAAAAATATTTTTTTTTTATTTTTTAAAATCGTTAGAAATTCTGCGTCTAAACCACTCATTTCAAGCTTAAACGACGCAAGTAAAACCCCCGACTGTCTCAGACTCTTATAAAAACACTCTCTGAATTCAAACTTACGATCAGACCACCTATATTAAAAATATCCAAAAACAATCTCCACCTTAAAATAAAATAAAAATTAAAAGAAGATAATATTGCATTGAAAAGAGACTCATACTCTAGTCTCTAGTTTCAAGTATGAGACTATAGATGTGAACAATATTCGGATCCCAAAATATGTAGATTATCAAGAATTTTAGGTTTTAAATACAGATCTTGATTTAGGTTTTAAATATTTATATTGATTTGGATCTGGATTCAAGTGAATTCGAATATCCAGATTTTGAAATAATATAATAAAGAAGAAATAAATCTATTTTTATTTATGATTTTATTATATTTTTATATTTAGATAATTTTGGATGGATTTTAAATGGTATATATTGTTTTGAATGTTAATTTAATATTACTTAATTATAGGTGTTATTTAATTTTAATTTGGATGATTAAAATTAAATAATTTTTTTTTTAAATCTAGATATCCAAAAATCTATACGGGTAAAATCAATATACAGATCTGTATATTTTAAATGCAATTTGTTTCCTTCGAAATTTTGTATAATTTTATTGTAAGGTAGGTAAAGTTTTTGGAAATTTTTTATTTAAAAAAATAAAAAAAATATCACTTTCCTTATATCACGTGCTCTTATAGTCTAATGATCTAACAACAGCACAAGATATCCTTTCCTACGGAACTCCCCTCATATCCATTAAAATTAGTCCATTTTGGATTCGGTTCGATATAATTATTTGATTTTTTAAATAATTGTTTAGTTTTTCTCTTTTTTAGAGTATTGTAATTATTTTTAATTATTATTTCAATTCGATTTAATTTGATTTTTTTTTCCAGTTTTTAATAATAATAAGAAAAAATTAAAATTTAATAACATTCATTGGATTTAATATTTATTTTCAAAAATTACATTTTAGCTCTAGTAATTATCTACAATCACCATTTAAATTATTTATAATTTAAGAAAAAAAAGAGAATTAAACTAAAACAAAAAAATTACAAATATTTAATGAAAATAATCATAACTAAACACCAAATAAATTGAATAATATAACAAATATAATAGATGAAATGACAACCTAACATGATTATACTTGGAAAAAATTTAATAAATCAAATTATTCATATAATCCCTTTCGGTTCAGTTTTCTGAATAAAAATCGAACAATTATTTTTGAAATATTAAAAAATTATCATTTCGGTTCGATTTTTTTGCTCGATTAATGTTTTTAGTTTAAGTTATTGTTTTATCCACCCCTAGCATTGTAGCATACTCGTATATATCATACAATCGTGTATGCCCTTTTATATATTGGCATTTGAAGGAAAAAAAATGAACCTTTCTCTAATACTCAAATACACGTTCCCTTAATTTTATTAATACATGATAAGTGAAAAAAATAAGAGTAAATAATATTATTGTCCCAAAAAAATTTAAATTAACATAAATATATAATTATAAAAAGATCTAAATTTTATTGAATTTCAGTCGCAAATTTAATTGAGTCGCTACATCCAACCACCAACGAATAGAGGTCACAAAACGAATCAACGAATCAATTTGTATCGAATCCTAAACGAATCATAATATCAGGATTCGTATTCGATTCGTTTATTAAACGAATCGAATACGAATATTCGTTTAGTCATGATATTATTTAATATAATAATTTACCATAATTGATTTACATTAATTATTCATAATAATTAATATATTTATTAAAAATATCTCACAAAAAATATCGAAAATATTTTTTTTTTCTTATGGTAATTAACCATAATTTCTCGAATCTTAATTAAAAAATAACAATAACTAATAAAAGAAAATAATAAAATGAATCTTAAATGAATAAACGAATCAATGAATTTAAATTCGTATTCGATTTGTTTAATAAACGAATTGAATTAACTCATTTATTAAACGAATCAATTTTTTCAAACTCTTATTCGCTTTAAAGCGAATCAAATAAAACGAATAAACGAATCTTGACCTAAATTACCATCCCTACCAATGAACCAGAAACCATAAAGTCAATAAAAGCAAACAAAAAAATATAAAAAAATAATAATAATTAAATCTAAATGTTCACGATACCTTATAATTATCAAAAAATAAAAAAATAAATAAAAATTGAGTCAATGGGATTATGGGAACGCCGATGAAGACCTAATTGTTCTACATCGTTGTCATTATCATTTCATTGTCAATATTGTCGATGAATATTGTGTTTAACCAATGAGATTCCTCGTATCCAAAAAAAAATCTCCACCTTAAAATTAAATAATATAAAATTTAGAAGAAAATAATATTACATTGAGAAGATAGTTGCTAGGTGTGAATAATATTCGTATCCTTGCATTAATATAAAATATAGATTCAGATTTAGATTTTAAATATCCGATAGATTCGAATCTGGATTTAAGTGAATTTGAATATTCAAATACGGAAATAATATAACAACGATAAATAAATTTATTTTTATTTTTATTTAGTTTAGATTGGATGGATGGATTTTAAATTGTATATATTGGTTTGGATATTAAATAAGTATTGCTTAATCATATATATTATTTTATTTTAGTTTGGAGGTTTAAAATTAAATAATTAAAATCAACATACGAATCTGAATGGGAATTCGTCCGGATCTGTAAAATTTAATATGAATAAAAAATTATATTATTTTATTGTAATGAAAAATCTTATTTATTAATTTAATTTATCCCATTAAAATTAATAAATTTTACCTATCTCTTTCAATTAGCGAAATCAACTATCATCCGATTGGTTGTTTATACTTTATACTCTAAACAATAAAACAACTAAATTGAAAATAATTGACATGTAGTGGGTCATTATTGCTTTTTTTAAAAAACGATTTAGAAGTAACATCAATACCCAACTTATAATAAGATTAGAACATTCAAAACACCCACATCCATAAAGAAACAAATATATGTTTGTTAGATTAAATCAATAGTGAATGGTGGGTGCTAAAAAATAACTACTGGTCATGGCCGCAGTTCAGGAATTGCTGATTCTGGTTCAAGAAATTCTTGAACCTGAACTGAACCGTGATTTAACGGTTCAAAGATGTTTTAGCGTATTGCTGATTCCGGTTCTCATACTGGTTTGGTCACGGTTCCAACCTCGGTTCTGATTCTAGTTTTTTCATACGGTTCAAAACGGTTTTAGACTTTTCGGGATGGTTCGAACCAAATTTGTAATATTATTAATTGAAATATTTATTTATTTTATTAACTTAAATAAATATATATATAATTTAATATTTTTAAAAGTATAACAAAAAATAAATTATTCTAATTATTTGTAATATATATAAATTATAATTTAATTAAAAATACAACTTATATTTATAAAATTATTACAATCTATACATCTTCAATTGTTGTACAAAAATATTTTTTTTTAAATTGATGGAACCGTCGGTTCAGGACGGATTAGAACTGCCACACGATTCCAACCTTTTTAAACAAAAACCGAACCGCCAAGAGATGGTATCGATTTCAGGCCAATCAATCACGGGCCGATTCCGGTCCAATTCCAAGGCAAAACCGCCCGTGGCCAAGACTATTAAATACCATTTTCATCACCCACCACGTTTCTCCAATCAGTCAAAAGTTGACCTAGAACGACATTTTTTTATGAACTCCCTGCTCACTCTATCTTTGTCTTGTAGGATCGCTAGTGCCCCCATCCACACAAATTCTCGATTGCGGACCTCATGCGAAAACCAACGTCCATAATAAGATTTTAAAATAATCGGTAATTTTATCCGATCCACTTAAATCGATATCCAATGATTTCACGACGAATTACCAATATTTATAAAATTAAATTAAATTAAAGAAGAAGAAGAAAAAAAAAAAAAAAAAAAAAAAAAAAAAAAAAAAAAAAAAAAAAAAAACTACTATGTCATGTTTGCAAAGATTTCTGTTTGAGCGTTTTTGGGAACGCCGAATCGCCGATGAAGACCTAATTGTTCTACATCGTTGTCATTATCATTTCATTGTCAATATTGTCGGTGATTAGGGATATAATTGAGTACGATTAGTTCATTGAAGATTGTGTTTAACCAATGAGATTCCTCGTATCCAAAAAAAATCTCCACCTTAAAATTAAATAATATAAAATTTAGAAGAAAATAATATTACATTGAGAAGATAGTTGCGAGATGTGAATAATATTCGTATCCTTGCATTAATATAAAATATAGATTCAGATTTAGATTTTAAATATCCGATCGATTCGAACCTGGATTTAAGTGAATTTGAATATTCAAATACGGAAATAATATAACAACAATAAATAAATTATTTGTATTTTTATTTAGTTTAGATTGGATGGATGGATTTTAAATTGTATATATTGTTTTGGATATTAAATAAATATTGCTTAATCATATATTTTATTTTATTTTAGTTTGGAGGTTTAAAATTGAATAATTTAAAATCAACATACGAATTTGAATGGGAATCCTTCCGGATCTGTAAAATTTAATATGAATAAAAAATTATATTATTTTATTGTAATGAAAAATCTTATTTATTAATTTAATTTATCCCATTAAAATAAATAAATTTTACCATTATTTTTTCCTAAAAATCAAATTTTGATTCCACTATATCAAAATTTTGACTACGCTAGTCCCCATTCGTTGACTCTCCGGAAAGATAGTAGCTCATTAAGAAATAATTATGAGCCATTCAATAAATCACAACTTATTATATGGGGATTAAAGTATTAAACTAATATAACGTGCTTTGCATTTGGTGTTAAAAAAAAATTAATGCATATAAGGAATCTCAATTAGTTAAGCACCAACTACTTTAGATTAGTTTAATACCTTAACCCCCTTATATATTGTTTTTTTTGCCTATCTCTTTCAATTAGTAAAATCAATTATCATCCGTTTGGTTGTTTATACTTTATACTCTAAACAATAAAACCACTAAATTGAAAATAATTAACATGTAGTGGGTCATTATTGCTTTTTTTTTTTTTAAACGATTTAGAAGTAACATCAATATCCAATTTAAAACAAGATTAGAACATTAAAAAATTTAAAGAGAATAAAAAATAAACAGTACCAACATTGATAAAGAAACATATATATTTTGTTAGTCTATATTATCGACTCCCGATAGATCCAATGATTTCACGAAGAATTATCAATATTTAAAAAATAAAAAAAAATAATAATAATAAACTATGTCATGTTTGCAAAGATTTCTTATTGAGAGCTCCAAAACAGACTTCTCATGATTTGTTTTTGGCACGTGCACATAAAATCAAATAAATATATTATATAATTAACATTAAAATTTTATAAAAATAATTGCTAGAATGTGATGTGATGGATCCCACTATCTATATAATTATTACATTAAAAACGAATCAATAGTAATTATAGTTTTGAAAATAGGATCTGCCGGTTAAATTAGAAATCGATCATGAAGTCTTGTTTGATTATTAAATAAAATTCGGTCTTTAAAAAATCAATCTAAGTGAAGCGAATCAGATTGCTTCAATTTTTTATTAAATCAAAAACTGATTTTTTTTTTATTTTTTTTTTATCATTTTTAGTTAAACAAATTATTATATAACTTAGATTGATTCTTCAACTGGTCAAATTATTGATCCATTATACTTTTTAAATTACCGATCCAATCACCGTTTGGTCTATGAAAATATTGACGGTAACACCAATGGAGACTCAAGAGCCACTTGTTCTAGAGAGTAGAGAACATGATAAACTCTATGACTCTTTTCGTTCTGTAATGTCTACGTCATCACACCATGGGTATAAATTGAATCCGACAAAAACTGTCATAAATTTTAGAAATAATAAAGCAGATCTCCTTACGACTCTAGCAAACATGATAAGCACAAGGTTCTCCATTTATTTAATGTTTTTTTTATTGTTTGCGAAACACGTGGAGAAAATATTACCCTGTGTGTGGCTGTACTATATTGTTTTGTTCATGTTTTTTTTCCCCTGACATTATTTTATTTTATTTTAAAATAATAACTTTTAAATGGAAAATAAATAATACTTATTGTTCAAATATGTAAGTGGTACTGATATTAACACGGAAAATTTTACTTTAAAAATAAAATAAAATCAGCAAGACATTGACCAACACGTGTTTCCAGTTGAGTGGAGTGACGCGGGACACTTCCTCCCCCCACCAAACCCCCTTTGTCCCAACTCCCAACTCCCAAATACCCATTCCTTTGTCAAAAATTACTTCCCCAATTATTATAAGTCTATTTGCCAATAATTATATATATATATATTAATTTAAAAATAAATATATACTAATTATAACTCCATTTACCATTTTATTAATTATATTTTTTTTATTTTATAATTTTTTGATTTTTGTTAATAAATATTATAAATTTCGTATTTATTCATTATTTAAAAAAATCATTTTTAATTTAATTCATACTACTTATGTATAAAAAAATATAATTTAACCAAATAAAATAAATTTAAAAAAAAAAAATTTTGATAGTCTATTTGTTTAATAAATCTAATATATTTATTAAACGTTAATTTAATTAATAAATATGAAATTTGTAATATTTATTAAATAAATAAATAAAATATAAAATATATATATATATATATATATATATATATATATATATATAAAGAGCAACAAAATAAAAATTTAAAAATTAATTAATAAAATGAAATAAGTATATATGTTATTTTTTAATATATATATATATATATAAATTGAGATATATTTGGTTTATTAGGGAATGTAATTTTTGACAAGGGATGGGGTAAATCCAAAAACTGAGGGGAGACAATGGGAGGGGAATTGTCAATGGGGGTGGGGAGATCACAACTCGATCTCAAATATGGGATCGATCATGGAGTTTACAACTTGGATTTGAAATCATTTTCAAATTATATATATATAAATGTTATATATTTACCACGAGTGTGGAACCGGAACCGGAACCGAACCATTTGGTTCTGGTTCCATTCTGTTTTTTTTTTTTTTTTTTTTTTACTTTATTGAAAATAAAAAATTGAGAGTGATAAATTAATATAATTTAAAATTATGAATTTGAATTTATATAATAAACTTACATTACATTAAATTACAAATAAAATTATTATCTAAAAAATAAAAATAGAAAATTATTAAATTAAAGAGCTTGAACTTAAATGTTTAAAAACTTAAGTTGCCTACGTATCCTCCAGGGGTGAGATGAATCAAAGCTCACGTAGTTCCATTACATTTTAAGGATATTTCCCCATTATAATTTTACAATTATTTAATTATCAATCATCATCATTGCCTGTTGTTCATTCAGCTCCAGTTCCGCTTGCACTTGCAGATGCATTATCGAACAAGTCTTCAATTCATAAGGGGCATCTTCTTGTTGTCTCATATAAGCTCGGGTTCAATCATCCACCATGCTGTTACTTCTAGAGTGCTTGGATGTAATGAAGACCGTCTGACTTCCAATATATTGCCTCTCATGCTAAAGGCTTGCTCAACCGCAACGGTAGAAACATGTGATGCCAATATCTCTTTAGCAATAATTGATAATACATGATATACATTTTGATGTCAGTTCCACTATTAATGATTTGAAAATTTTTACTAACTAAACTTTCAGTTTAAAACTTAAAATTTGTAGATAAATAATTATATAATTTCGGGTTATTAGTTGTGTTATCCCTATATTTTTTATTTCATTGTAATAACCAACGATCACATGCGCTAAGTATTGATTGCATTTCGCAACTATTAGATTGTCTTATTGTTTGCAAGTTATATATTCTAATATAATCATTAAATAACTCTGTTAAATCAATTTTTATTTTAGCTATTATTAATTATTTTTTAATTATTATTATTAAAATAATAAAATTATTTTTTATTTTGTATTTATTTATGCTTTTGGATAAGCATCAAGGTGACAAGTTTTTATTCGATGTATGGATACACCTGAAGGCAACCGGAGACGGTTTGATGGCCGAATAAAGTTTCTTGAAGGTATACATGTTGAACTTTTTCTTGTTTACATATATGGATTTTACTTTTAATTGTTAAAAATGAAAAAAAATTAAAACCATAAAATTAGTCCATTTTGGATTCGGTTCTATATAATTATTCGATTTTTTAAATAATTGTTTAGTTTTTTTATCTTTTTAAGAATATTGTAATTATTTTTAATTATCATTTCAATTCGGTTTAATTCGATTTTTTTTCCAGTTTTTTTAATAATAAGAAGAAAATTTTAAAATTTATTAACATTCATTGGATTTAATATTTATTTTAAAAAATTACATTTTAGCTATGGTAATTATCTAGAATCACCGTTTAAATTATTAATAATTTAAGAAAATAAAGAGAATCAAACTAAAACAAAAAATTACAAATATTTAATGAAATTAATCATAACTAAACACTAAATAAATTGAATAATATAACAAATATAATAGATAAAATAACAACCTAACATGATTATACTTGGAAAAAATTCAATAAATCAAATTATTCATATAATCCCTTTCGGTTCAGTTTTCTGATTAAAAATCGAATAATTATTTTTGAAATATTAAAAAATTATCATTCCGGTTCGATTTTTTTACTCGATTCGTGTTTTTAGTTTAAGTTATTGCTTTATCCACCCATATACTTTGTAGTATACTCGTATATATCATACAATCGTGAATGTCCTTTTATATATTGGCATTTGAAGGGAAAAATGAACCGTTCTCTAATACTCAAATACACAAGACTACCTTCAAATGCACAGCTGTTCCCTTAATTTTATTAATACATGATAAGTGAAAAAAATAAGAGTAAATAATATTATCGTCGGAAGAAATTTAAATTAACATGTATATAATTATAAAAAGATCTAAATTTTATTGAATTTAATGAAATAATGTGTCGCAAATCTAACTGAGTCACTACATCCAACCACCAACGAATATGGGTGGTAAAACGAATCAACGTATCGAATTTGTATCGAATCCTAAACGAATCGAATCAAAATGTGATGGATTCGTATTCTATTCGTTTATTAAACGAATCGAATACGAATATTCGTTTAGTCATTATATTATTTAATATAATAATTTATCATAATTGATTTACATTAATTACTCATAATAATTAATATATTTATTAAAAATACCTCACAAAATATCGAAAATATTATTTTTGTTCCTATGATAATTAACCATAATTTCTCGAATCTTAATTGAAAAATAATAATAAGTAGTAAAAGAAAATAATAAAACGAATATTAAACGAATAAACGAATCAATGAGTTTAAATTCGTATTCTGTTTGTTTAATAAACGAATCGAATCGAATTGACTCATTTATTAAACGAATTCATTTTTTCAAATTCGTATTCGCTTTAAAGCGAATCGAATAAAACGAATAAACGAATCTTGACCCAAATTACCACTCCTACCAACAAACCATAAACCCATAAAGTCAATAAAAGCAAACAAATAAGTTAGTGATTAAATAAAAAATAATAATATTAATCTAAATGTTCACAATACCTTATCTAAATTAATATATATATATATTAATTTAAAAATAATATATACTAATTATAACTCCATTTATCATTTTATTAATTATATTTTTTTTATTTTATAATTTTTTATTTTTGTTAATAAATATTATAAATTTCGTATTTATTCATTTATTTAAAAAAATCATTTTTAATTTAATTAATACTACTTATGTATAAAAAAATATAATTTAACCAAATAAAATAAATTTAAAAAAAAATTGATAGTCTATTTGTTTAATAAATCTAATATATTTATTAAACGTTAATTTAATTAATAAATATGAAATTTGTAATATTTATTAAATAAATAAATAAAATATAAAATATATATATATATAAAGAGCAACAAAATAAAAATTTAAAAATTAATTAATAAAATGAAATAAGTATATATTTATTTTTTAATATATATATATATATATATATAAATTGAGATATATTTGGTTTATTAGGGAATGTAATTTTTGACAAGGGATGGGGTAAATCCAGAAATTGAGGGGAGACAATGGGAGGGAATTGTCAATGGGGGTGGGGAGATCACAACTCGATCTCAAATATGGGATCGATCATGGAGTTTACAACTTGGATTTGAAATCATTTTCAAATTATTTATATATAAATGTTATATATTTACCACGAGTGTGGAACCGGAACCGGAACCGAACCATTTGGTTCTGGTTCCATTCTGTTTTTTTTTTTTTTACTTTATTGAAAATAAAAAATTGAGAGTGATAAATTAATATAATTTAAAATTATGAATTTGAATTTATATAATAAACTTACATTACATAATTACATTAAATTACAAATAAAATTATTATCTAAAAAATAAAAATAGAAAATTATTAAATTAAAGAGCTTGACCTTAAATGTTTAAAAACTTAAGTTGCCTACGTATCCTCCAGGGGAGATGAATCAAAGCTCACGTAGTTCCATTACATTTTAAGGATATTTCCCCATTATAATTTTACAATTATTTAATTATCAATCATCATCATTGCCTGTTGTTCATTCAGCTCCAGTTCCGCTTGCACTTGCAGATGCATTATCGAACAAGTCTTCAAATTCATAAGGGGCATCTTCTTGTTGTCTCATATAAGCTCGGGTTCAATCATCCACACATGCTGTTACTTCTATAGTGCTTGGATGTAATGAAGATCGTCTGACTTCCAATATATTGCCTCTCATGCTAAAGGCTTGCTCAACCGCAACGGTAGAAACATGTTGTAGACGCTGGTTTTCACCCGAGGTCCACAATTGAGATTTTATATAGGGGCACTAGCGATCCTGCAAGACAAAGGTGTAGAGTGAGCGGGAGTACTGCCCACCGGTGTGGTGGGTGCCGGGGGCACTCCGACGCCCAAGTCAGTAAATGAACATATGTAGTAATAGATGGAAGGTCAAGGTTAGATGCTACCTTGAATTCCGTTGAATGCCGTGAGGGCGGTAAGTGGTAGGAGTGGTGAGCTTGAGAATGTCCCAAAGCTATGGGTAGGAGAGCCAACGTTGGATCCCCCTCCTCCTAGAGTCATATTCCTTATATATCCATGGTATAGTCATGTGTGTCTTTATTGACTGTCTTTTAATTATCTGCCCGTTAGAACATGGTAACAGTCAACTTAATGAAGTGGCATTACTGCTTGCAGGTTGGAACGGATGGCTTGTGGGTGGCATTAACGAGCCTGGGCGTTACGTGGGCCGGTCTCTGGATGGACCTACGGTTACCGGTGTTGGTGTTCATCGGGCCTGGGCCGACATTATGTCTTTGGGGTTTGATTAGGAGGCTTCAGGGGTGCGTCCAGTATTGGATCTGAAGAAAAATAACGAAACTACCCCTGGACCAAATTTGGCCCAAACAGTTTGTCCCCTACTCTCTAAGTCAAGAGTCATTGGCTTGGAGAGTACTTGACGCATGTGTCGCTTGGGACGAGGCCATATTATGTAGTTGTACTTCGAGCGTTGATGGTGCCTACTAATTGAACCAAACGAATGTCAAGTTATCAACTTGAGCCTACAAGAGCCATTGGGGAAGTACCCAATCGTTTGGACCCGATGAAGGTCAGAATATCAGTCATACGACATGTGCCCTCCATGTCTACAAGTTGACTTGAATTAAGTCTATGGGGGATGTCCCCGGTCGACTGGACTTGATGAGTCCAGGAAGATATGAGTCATACGACATGTGTAATCCATGTCTACAACTCTGACTCGAAATGAGTCTATGGGGGATGTCCCCGGTCGACTGGGCTTGGTGAGTTCAGGAATGTATAATTCATACGACATGTGTAATCCATGTCTATAACTTTGACTCGACATGAGTCTATGGGGGATGTCCCCGGTCGACTGGATTTGATGAGTCCAGGAAGATATGAGTCATACGACATGTGCCCTCCATGTCTACAAGTTGACTTGAATTAAGTCTATGGGGGATGTCCCCGGTCGACTGGACTTGATGAGTCCAGGAAGATATGAGTCATACGACATGTGTAATCCATGTCTACAACTCTGACTCGAAATGAGTCTATGGGGGATGTCCCCGGTCGACTGGACTTGATGAGTCCAGGAAGATATGAGTCATACGACATGTGTAATCCTTGTCTACAACTCTGACTCGAAATGAGTCTATGGGGGATGTCCCCGGTCGACTGGGCTTGATGAGGCCATGATGATATAAGTCATACGACATGTGTAATCCATGTCTACAACTCTGACTCGAAATGAGTCTATGGGGGATGTCCCCGGTCGACTGGACTTGATGAGTCCAGGAAGATATGAGTCATACGACATGTGTAATCCATGTCTACAACTTGACTCGACATGAGTCTATGAGGGTTGTCCCCGGTCGACCGGACTTGATGATGCTAGGATATTCCCCATGGGTCAAAGGTCCAGGGGAGTCTTTTAATGTCGTCTGGGCTAAGAGTAGTCCAGGTCTTCAACTACGTCATATGGCACTGCTTGCAGATTTTAAAATCATAATTATGAAAAGTAAAAAAAATGAGAACATCAATACCTGTCGTATGGAGATATTGTCCAATGAGCTACTTGGAGACCGTTTTGATGGATCTGTTTTGTCGGCTAAAACAGTCGATGGGAACATGGAGTACTATGCCGAAGAACATGATCGCAGGGCCAGAGCTGGTATAGATTATGAATCTTCGTATGGGAGGGTCCGACCAAACGACACTATCATGAAGCTTCAGAGAACGAAGCCTCTTACTAGAGAAGAAACAAAGCCATAGCAACCAAAAACCATGCTGGATCAACTGGGCTGACTGGGAGAGCAGAGGCATGGGCGAGTGGGCCTGTTGACGAACATGAGACCCCAAGCTGCAAATTCAAGTGGGCATAATTCTTCAAGTGGTGTTCGCGCGCCTTTGACGTGTGAGATTTGGCTTGTTTCTTGTAGTGTGCTTGTCGACTCGACCGTGGAGAAGCCATCATGCGTCCTATATGCCTGATACATGGCCAATTTTTCCCTATCTTTCGTAGGATCGGTCCACACACCGTGCAAGCAGTCGACTGGCGTGTAGTGGCTTTGTAACTATCTAGTAATGGAAAGTTTTTACAACCATTGAAATCGAGACCATCCGTAGATGAAGCAACATTAATTAATCCGGTTCATTTCTTCTTCGCTGCAGACTTGATGACCTCTTTTCGACACTCTTGATGACTCTGACAGCAACAATCAGCATCACCATTCTTCAAGAATCTGGGCTCCTCCTCAAGCCTCTTACTAGACCGTTTCCTATCTGACCAAGGTGGTTCATGATGATGGCTTGTGAGGTGAAGTTTGCAGCCTCCTTTTCGGGATGATCCTTGGAGTTGGAAGCTTCAAAACCACGCTTGCGATCTTTAATGGCGAAATCTTTCACGTTGAATCCGACATTATCACCTGGAATCACCTCTTGGAGAGCTTCATGGTGCATCTCAACAGACTTATCTTCAAAGTCCAGAGGGGTCAATTGTCACAACCATACCAGGCTTGATGAAACCGGTCTCTACACGACCCACTGGAGCAGTCCCCATACTACCAATCTTGTACACATCTTGAAGTGGTAGAGGGAGGGGCTTATTTGAGGGTATCTTTGGCTCATTGATCTGGTCAAGAGAATCAAGGAAGGTTGGACCCACGACCACAAGGTTAAGAGTCTTGTTTACTTGCGTGTCTTGCTTGAAGGGCAGCTTCCCAGGCGAAGCGGGATAAATAAATGACTGTGATTCTTGCATGAAGAGGTTCTATATAATAGATGGATTGAATGGGCTTTGAGTAGGTTCTCTCCATCACATATGTTTTGCGAATGGGCCGGTTCCTTTTGAATTGCAAGCTGGGCTTGGATGTACCCATACTGCTTCACTGAAGAAACTTAAATTGAATCGTCATGTTTCAATTAGACAGTTGTGTCGCCAGATGGTCAGAGCTCCGCAGATTACACATCTTGGCACGGGATCATTCGGTCCACCCGAGGCTGTTGCTCAGGGACATGGTGGTCCAGAACTGAATTATGTGTCTGCTTTTGCTGCTTGCAAATCCTTAGTTTGTCTATCCAGTTTTAGGGAAATCATCCTCGAGCACTTGCCTGTGATTTATCCGGTTTGTGCTAATTTGACCTCACTGAATTTCAGCTATGCCAACGTCACTGCTGAACGGCTTAAACCTGTCATATGCAACTGTCACAAACGTCAAATTTTGCGGGCCCTTGATTCAATATCTGATGAGGGACTTCAAGCTGTGGCTGCCACATACAAAGAACTACAAGAACTTCGAGTTTTTCCTGTCAATGCTCAGGAGGACGCTGAGTGCCCTGTCTCTGAGGTGGGTCTACGAGCAATTTCTGAGATCTTGAAGTCTTTCGGCTATGTATAATGGGGCGACATAGGCCTGATCGTTTTGGCTCTTGTGATACTTTGTTCTTCATTTTCAAAGTGTTTGCACTGCCAGAGGTACTTCAATGTGCAGTGTCGAATGGACTGGTGTCCACTCTGTTTATTGTGACCTGGAGATTGTGAGCATTTTATCTGAAAACCATTGAAACTTTTTGTGCATTCTTGTGGCAAATTGATGGTAATGGGGATAAGAAATTTGGCTTCTGACTCCCACGTGTAGAACCGAATAGGGCCTGCTAGCTGCTTGAGGAAATGCCACAAAGGCTTTTTCTTTTTCTTTTTTTATAAATCTGAAAATGAATCTGACACACTGGATCAAGCTTTCACAACCTCATTCCAATCCTACATCCCGCTGCTGGCCTTTATTAGGTGAAAACATAAGTCCACCAAAGGAGCCTTCCATAACAGGGGAGGCACCACGCTGAAGCCAATTTGTGTTGGCTGCCATAAGCTCAGGCTACATTGAATAATTAGATACATCATTGCTTCTTGTTGCTGAAGTCGTGGATTAAGTATCTGTTGCTGACTTTGAAGTTCTGGTATTCGACCGTGAATGGATTGGTCCTGCAATGTTCTTTATATTCATGGGTGATAGTCAGCTAATTGGACGCTACCAAGGTTATTTGTCGTGTGATCCTATCGTCTCATGGGTAATGGGTTTGGTGATGGGCATTATCACCGAATGAGTTTGTGGGGTAGTCTATGCGGTGAGGCGCTCTCTTCAAGGGGATGACTCTCTTTTAAAATGAGTTTACTGTCTCACAGTGTCAAGTGAGACACTCACCTCACAACGGATCTTTACAAGAATTAATTTGGAGTGTCTTCATCGAGTCGAGTCTACATCCTTACACTGTTGAGTGGGATAGTATCCTCATGATGTGTCTTTATTTGAAGGATCTTCCTTGAACTGAGACTATATCCTCGTAGTACCGGGTGGAATGCCAACTCATTGTATCTTCATCTAGAACATCCTTCTTAAGCCGAGACTACATTATTGTAGTGTCGAATGGTATTCCTGCTTCTAGGTAGTAGTTTTTCCTTGTCGTGTGGGATGGAACCTCAACCATCTAGTTAAGACTTCTTCCATCTCATGTCAAATGAGATCTCGAACAATTGATAAGCCTCGCATGTAGAGTGTCGAATGGAATTTCAAGCAAATGATAAGCCTTATATATAATAATGACAATTGGGTCATCTTCTAATACACTGATGTCGAGTGAGACATCCCTAACAAGTCCTACGCCTCATTGCAAATGTCGACTATGATTCCCTTATCAATTTTCAGGTTGTAAATTGTAGTGTCGACTGGGACACCATAGCAAGTCTCATACTATAAATTGTGGTACCAACTATGACATCTATCATAAGTCACAAGCTACTTATTGATGTCGACTGGGACACCCATAATCATTTTCAAGCTATATTGTGTAGTATCGACTGAGACATTATTAAAAGGTGCAAGACATACCTGGTAATGTTAACCACGATGTCCACGCCAAGTCTTTATTCCGGTACGTCGACTGGGACACCGTCTTCATGCCAAGTACTTGTTTCTTATAGAAATCCATAAGAGACAACCCAATCATGTAGTATGGAGCTGAAGGCAATCCATGCATTCTAAGGAAGATGACCATCATTTCACATGTAGTAAGAGGTTGATGTCGATCAACCCATGGATCTTTATGTGTGAAAGAGTCATAGATAGAGACGTCTTTGCTTGCTAAGAATCGCTAGGGCCCCACGGTGGGCGCCAAACTGTAGACGCTGGTTTTCACCCGAGGTCCACAATTGAGATTTTATATAGGGGCACTAGCGATCCTGCAAGACAAAGGTGTAGAGTGAGCGGGAGTACTGCCCACCGGTGTGGTGGGTGCCGGGGGCACTCCGACGCCCAAGTCAGTAAATGAACATATGTAGTAATAGATGGAAGGTCAAGGTTAGATGCTACCTTGAATTCCGTTGAATGCCGTGAGGGCGGTAAGTGGTAGGAGTGGTGAGCTTGAGAATGTCCCAAAGCTATGGGTAGGAGAGCCAGACGTTGGATCCCCCTCCTCCTAGAGTCATATTCCTTATATATCCATGGTATAGTCATGTGTGTCTTTATTGACTGTCTTTTAATTATCTGCCCGTTAGAACATGGTAACAGTCAACTTAATGAAGTGGCATTACTGCTTGCAGGTTGAAACAGATGGCTTGTGGGTGGCATTAACGAGCCTGGGCGTTACGTGGGCCGGTCTCTGGATGGACCTACGGTTACCGGTGTTGGTGTTCATCGGGCCTGGGCCGACATTATGTCTTTGGGGTTTGATTAGGAGGCTTCAGGGGTGCGTCCAGTATTGGATCTGAAGAAAAATAACGAAACTACCCCTGGACCAAATTTGGCCCAAACACATGTGATGCCAATATCTCTTTAGCAATAATTGATAATACATGATATACATTTTGATGTCAGTTCCACTATTAAATGATTTGAAAATTTTTACTAACTAAACTTTCAGTTTAAAACTTAAAATTTGTAGATAAATAATTATATAATTCCGGGTTATTAGTTGTGTTATCCTTATATTTTTTATTTCATTGTAATAACCAACGATCACATGCGCTAAGTATTGATTGCATTTCGCAACTATTAGATTGTCTTATTGTTTGCAAGTTATATATTCTAATATAATCATTAAATAACTCTGTTAAATCAATTTTTATTTTAGCTATTATTCTCGTAATATCAATTTCATCTAATATTCAAACCTAAATATCCATAGTAAGCGGGTAAAACACTATTCAAATCTTCTAATTTAAATATATGATAAAAAACAGTAGCAATAAGATAAAGTAAAAGAATGTCTCTAAAATAATGCAATCATTTTCGTTTCATAACATTAATAGCTTCAAACAAAACAATATCATTAGGATCACGACTATCAACATGCTCATCGAGAGTACCAACAATATTCAAACTTTCAAAAATAAATAAATGTGTTGTAGGATAATAAACTCCGCTAAAAAATTGTGTAGCATCATTAAAAACTTTTAAAATCTCTAAATTTTTATCACAAATTTCCCATTAACTAGGAAAAAATGTGATGTGTTGAGAAAAAAAAACTACATAATGTATCTTTGTATTGCAAAGCTTGACATAAAAGAAAATAAGTTGAATTCCAATGTGTTGGAACATCTTGTGAAAATTTTATCGGTTTAATACCATTAAATTTACAAAACTTGGCCCATTCTCTCATAACTTGAGAATATGACCAAATACAATTAAGTGCTTTATCAATAGGATCAATGAAATGTGATAATTTTTCCAAACCATATTGAACACATAAATTAAGGACATGACATGTGTAACGAACATGAAAAAATCGACCCCCTAAATTTAATTCGCATATTTCTATTAAATCAGTGATTGATGCAGTATTTGCAGATGCATTATCAAATCAAATTGTTAAAATTTTACCTAATAAACCATATTCATCAAAAATTACTTTCATCATTCTATAAATATTTTGTGCAGTATGTTGGTCATCGAAAACTCTAAATGCAATAAGTCGTTTTTCAATGTTCTATGCTGCATCAATCCAATGACAAGTCACACCCATGTATGAGTGTGTTTGCCAAAGGTCACTCCAAATATCAGAACAAATAGATATATGCCCTTTAATATCTCTAAATGTTTCATTTAAAATAATTTTACCATATTTGTATAATTTAAAAATTTGACGTTTTGTTGTATTTCTAGTCATTCTACATGCAGCAGGATTTAAAACATTTTGAACGTAATTAGTAAAGCAAAATTTTCACTAAAACTTAAAAAAAGATGTGTCATACAAGTTAATTTATCAAATTCTTCTTTATTTTTACCATCAGAATATTTAAATAAATCTAAAGCACTCGTACCTCTACTAGATGATGCGTACCTGGCCATTTGAGTTTGTGTCGTATCAAGTCCAAGTTCAACCGCATGATGTCTTTCCAGGTGATTGGTCATATTACCGTATCCACCAGTAAATTTGTAAGAAACCCCGCAATGGTTGCATACCACTCTTGAACCTTCATCAATATCGATTAAATAAAAATGAATTTTGAAAACATCCGAGGAAACGAGACTTAACTTCTCTTATCCGTGAACCGATACTAGGGCGGCTCTCTTGGGTTGGCACATTTGACATTGTGTTCTCAAATGAGTTTGTCATTTGTTGTTTAAGAAATTTTAAAAAATTAGAGAATTGAGAATGAGAGAATTATATGAATTGAGAGTATTGAGAAATTGGTGTGTTGAAATTAGGGGTGTTCATAGGGTCGGGTCGACCCGTGACCCGACCTGACCTGTCCCGGTCGGGTTCATAAAAAAATTGTAAAATTTTGACCTGACCCGACCCGACCCGAAATTTTCGGGTTGGGCAACAGGTTTGATTCTCTTGACCCGACCCGACCTTATATAAATTTTATTATTTTTTAAAAATATTTATTATTTTTCTAAAATATTTATTATTATTTTTAAAGTTTTTATTATTATTTCATTTGTTTATTATTTTTTTGTATTAAAACTTTATATATATGATAATTTTTTGGATATAAAATAACTAATATTTATATTTCAAAATAAATATTGGTTCGTTGATGTTATGTAAAAACAAAACATAATATCATAAAATTTGATCAATAGAACTTTATGTGAAGCATTTGGACAAATTATTATACCTTCTTATTCTCCCGGTGTCACCATTTTCATTCATACATATTTTCCTTTGCCTTATTGTATTATCTGCAGCATTTGAAGTCTCTCCAGGATCACTTAGTGTGTTGCAGTTGTTGCATGCATTATTAACCACAAAATAGTATTTGTTAATAATTATAAGTTAACAATTAAGGGTGAGTAACTTCGGGTACAGACCATGGATTAGTGGATAAACTGCCACAGCTAGACAAACATTCTCTCTCGTGCCTTCATCAGTACGCTAGATGGAAGCCGCCATGAATAACTTAAGTGGTTACGTCTGGCTGAAGACGTTAAACTTAGCGCTAGCGGGGAGGCAACCCATGCATTTGCATTTATTCTATTTTATTTACTTTAGTTTTATTTTATTGTGTGCTAATTGCATGTTTATTTTTTTGTTATTTGTATGAGTGTTCATGCAGGTGTCACCGTAACTTACACAGCCACACAACCAAATTCTCACCAGCATGAACCTGATCAACTCCGCGCCTGGTAGTGTTGTTCCTTAATTATTTTCTTTATATTTATCTTACATTGAGGACAATGCAAGTTTTAAGTGTGGGGGTGTATGAATTCGCATGATAATAACTGTCATAAATACATTTTATTCTATAAAAAAAAAATTGTTTTGTTTTGTTTGTTTTTTTGTCCTTGATAGTTAAACATAGGTCCTATGATGATATTGTTTGTTTTAGGGTGAAATCTTAGAAACGATAAGTCCTTTAATGCACTTTTATCTGATAATTTGAGTAGTTTATCTATGTTAGACTCGTAAGCACTTAATTATGGGTTTTTAGCAGTGAAAGCCTGAGTAGTTAACAAAGTGACTAGTTGAAGAAATTGCATGTCGATGAATGACCGTTTGCTTAGATATCTATCATGAATTGCTTGTGTTATGACGTATGGTATGGTTGCAAATAAAAGAAAAAGTCTTTGAAGAAAGAAATAAATCACCTATAACCGATAAGCGTGAAGCTACCCATGGGCGAGTATTAGTACCACCATGAGGAGAAATGCTACCTTAAAGGGTAGGTGTGTTGAAAAAAATGGCAAATGAGAAAGAAAAGAAAAATTCAAAAGAAAAGCAACAAGAGACAAGAAAGAAAAAAAGAGAAATCATACCATATTGAGCACATGAAAGCAATTACAGAACTTAATTGAGATATCTAGGTTGGTTTGACCCATCGACCCCGATTTTTAAACGAAATCATTGAGTTGGCTTACCTAGGAATAAAGCTGTGAACGAACCCCAGCACACACACACTTTGAGTCTAGCTTAGATGATTTATTCAAAGAGTTAGATTTGAGTTGCATTGAGTACTTTGAAGGTTTTATGATTTCATTACTAAGCATTCTTTGAGGACAAAATTATGTGAAACTATTAGGACTACTTAATTTTTATTTTTGCATGACTGTGTGTTTTGAATGACGTTTGTGGGTGTCGTCGCTCTAAGCCCTCACGAGACTATAACTCATCCACTAGGGACATCTAGGGGTTTAAAGGCTTGTTGCATACGCTAAATGCAATCGTGATCCCTACGAAAGTGGCTTAGATAGTTTTTCATTCAGTTTAGTTTTTATTTTATTTTACGCTTGAATTGCTAGAGACTAGCAATAAGTTGGTTGGGGGTTGTAATAAGTGCATGAAAATGTACTTTGAAACACCATTTATTCGAGTTTATTGTTATGTATTTAGAAACTGTTTATTATTTATTTTAATTTAATAATTTTTGTTTCTTTTTATTATCTTAGGAAATAGAACGAACAAGACAAATCCTTAAAGAAAGAGAATTGCAAGTTCACGTGAAATTGGAAAGAGAGAGGAGTTGCAATTTGACCAAACAAGAAAAAGTGGCGTGAAGGATTCAATACAAGAGAGATATGTTGACCATTAAATACAAGCAATTAATAGGAATTAGGTTTCAATTTATTTGTGGCAAAAACAAAAAAGGGCCTGCTGCGTGAACAATTATAAAAGCAAGCCACGTGAATAAAAAAGAGTTCTCCACGCGTGAAGCAGCCTAGGGCTGCTGCCGAGAGAACAAAGAGAGAAGAGGCCCGTCACGCGTGAAGCGATTTAGAAAGGCAGGAGGCTGCGGAAGGCAGCTGCGCATAATAGAAAAATAAATTAGAGAGAGAGCTGCCGAGAGGCAGCAAGAAGAGAAGAAATCAGAGCCCAGAAACCGGGACATGGAGCCGTGATGATTCAGAACAATATTTATCTCTAATCTCGGGTTATTTTTATTTCTTTTATGGGGAACTAATCCCCTAGGCAAAGCTAGGGATGAACTCTTGTGTTGGATTTTATTATTTATGTTTTTGATTCCTACGAACCTTTTTATCGTTTAATAAAATTAATGTTTATTGTTTTCTATTATTTTTCGATTTATTAATCCAGAAATTATATTTTGTCAAATCCCATATAGATCCAGTCATGCTTCTTCTATGTGTGGTTTGCGAATTTAATTGTGACTGGTAAAGTTGTTTTGGGTGTTGGTCTTCTGCTGCAGTATTGCCTGAGGGTATATTGTCGACGTTAGATAGCTCGTAACGATGGCTTTTGTGTGCTGTTAACATAGGGAAAATAATCATTAATTACCTTAGATTTTGAATATGTGTAGAATTGAATATTTTCCGGTTGTTGGTTTGGGATGTGAAACCTTCAATTGTGTAATAAAAGGAATCAATAACTAAATATAGGAGTTCGATGCAAGAGGGATTCCCGAAGCTTTGTCATATCTCTCTTCCGTTATCTTTTAATATCTTTTCATTATTTTATTTATCTTTAATTTAATTACCAATTTTTATCACTTTATTTATTAAGTTACCGTTAACGTTTTTGGTTTGAGTAAATTAGTTCCTGTAACCATCTCTCTGAGGAATCGACACCCCAGCTATACTGCGATAACCGCGAGTCATATTTGGGCGTAATCAAAATTTGGCGTCGTTGCCGGGGAGATGGTTTACAACCTAAAGGAGCAGGTTTGCTTGTTCAACAACGAAGCGGTAACTTCGTTCCATTTTTTTTTATTATTTTATTTGCTTATTTAGTTTATTTACTTATTTTATTTATTTTATTTTTTCTAGGTCTTGTTTAGATTTTTTTTTAATTGGTTCTTTTTATTTTTATTTTTGTGTTTATTTTATTTTATTTTTGTTTTACTAGTTGTGTTGGAGGGCATGCCTAGATTTAGGGATCAATTGGGTAGATTTGCTAGAATAGAACATGAAGATTTAAAGTCAGATCAAGATAATATATTTGAGAATCTTTTTGCTACACCATCTAGATCTAGTAGACATACCATGAGTGAGTACGAGAGACCACCCAGGAGGACTCTTGAAGAGTACATCCACCCAACTCGCACAGCTACACCATCATGCA
The DNA here is from genome assembly GCA_019454045.1 of Zanthoxylum bungeanum. Lineage (NCBI taxonomy): Eukaryota > Viridiplantae > Streptophyta > Magnoliopsida > Sapindales > Rutaceae > Zanthoxylum > Zanthoxylum bungeanum. Next base: position 28,636 of record SKCR01046250.1, on the reverse strand, counting down.
TAATGTTTCCTCCTAATGCACCACACATAGACTTTAGGCCTGAAATGATACAGTATCTTCCAACTTTTCACGGTCTTGAGAGCGAAAATCCTTATGTGTATATTAGGGAGTTTGAAGAGGTAGTAGCAACCTTCCATGACCGTTTTGGGACTACCGACATAATTAGACTTAAGTTCTTTCCTTTTGCCCTTAAGGATAGAGCTAAGAGCTGGTTGTATTCTTTAAGACCTAGGTCAATAGGATCGTGGGGCGAGATGACTCAGGCATTCTTCGACAAATATTTCCCACACCATAAGACAGATGCCCTGAAAAGAAAAATATCCACCTTCTCCCAGAGAGACAGTGAGACCCTTTACCAAACGTGGGAGCGGTATAAAGAGTTGTTAGCTAGTTGTCCCCACCATGGATATGAGAGTTGGCGTTTAGTAAGTTACTTTTATGATGGACTAACCCCTAGGGAACGCCAATTCGTTGAGACAATGTGCAATGGTGAGTTTATCCAAAAGGACCCTGATGAGGCGCTCGAGTATTTAGATGACCTAGCCAAGAAATCACATACTTGGACTGGACCCAATGTCGTGGATAACACGGATAGGACACACTCTTTTTCTAGCAGAAGCTTACAACACTTTAGGGAAGAGGATGGCCTTAAGACACAAGTTGAGCTGTTAACTAGACAGATAGAAGCCTTAATAGCCAAAGACAGCAAGACAATGCATTCAGTAGCCCAACTAGAATCTCAAGAGTATCCGGTATATGGTGAGATGAGAGGAACATATGAAGAACAATGCAATGCATTAGGGACGTATCAGAAGCCTCACACACCATACCCAGACACCTATAATCCTAGTTGGAGGAACCATCCCAACCTTAGTTGGAAACAAGAGTCCCATCAGCCGAGTCAAACATCACCACCCAGAGGATATAGTACCCCTCAGTATCACACACCTACGGTTCCTAGAAATTCTTTAGAGGATACAGTGCAAGCATTTGTGGAAGCCCAGAAGGTGATTGTGGAAGCCCAAAATAAAACCAATCAAAGGATTGAGTCATTGATAGCTCAGGTAGCTGAAGAACAAAAGGAAATTAGGAGTCAACTATCTAAATTGACTAATGACCTGAGTGTACAAGAACAAGAAAAATTCTCATCTCAGGCTCAACCAAATCCACAAGGGCAACCCATAGCACAGACTGATCATGAAGTATCCAGTATAAGAGGTGTTGATGTCATAATCACTAGGAGCGGTAAAGATGTAGGAATGCAGAATACCTCCAACATTATAGATGACCCCAAAGATAGTAGTGCATATACCCCTCAGGAAGAACAAGTGCCATCGTTTCAAATTAGAGTACCTTTCTCACAAGCACTTAGGCCCACAATGAGAGTTCCAGTTCCAAATGTTGAAAAACAATCACAGGGTGAGGGTGAGTGTCATTACTCATACATGCTAGAAGTAGTTCTACCGGAAATAGTGTCTCTACAACCTGAATCAAATCCTTCTGAACTGAAACTGGTCCCTAAGAATCGAAAAAGGAAGAAAATGAGAGTTAATGCTCAATTAAAGATGATACCTGTGAGGTTAAAGAGGAGATTGAGTGAATCTTTCCTTATGTGCAGTACCAAATTTCAGCCACCAGACCATGGATTAATGGATAAACTGCCACAGCTAGACAAACATTCTCTCTTGTGCCTTCATCAGTACGCTAGATGGAAGCCGCCATGAATAACTTAAGTGGTTACGTCCGGCTGAAGACGTTAAACTTAGCGCTAGCGGGGAGGCAACCCATGCATTTGCATTTATTCTATTTTATTTACTTTAGTTTTATTTTATTGTGTGCTAATTGCATGTTTATTTTTTTGTTATTTGTATGAGTGTTCATGCAGGTGTCACCGTAACTTACACAGCCACACAACCAAATTCTCACCAGCAGGAACCTGATCAACTCCGCGCCTGGTAGTGTTGTTCCTTAATTATTTTCTTTATATTTATCTTACATTGAGGACAATGCAAGTTTTAAGTGTGGGGGTGTATGAATTCGCATGATAATAACTGTCATAAATACATTTTATTCTATAAAAAAAAAATTATTTTGTTTTGTTTGTTTTTTTGTCCTTGATAGTTAAACATAGGTCCTATGATGATATTGTTTGTTTTAGGGTAAAATCTTAGAAACGATAAGTCTTTTAATGTACTTTTATCTGATGATTTGAGTAGTTTATCTATGTTAGACTCGTAAGCACTTAATTATGGGTTTTTAGCAGTGAAAGCCTGAGTAGTTAACAAAGTGACTAGTTGAAGAAATTGCATGTCGATGAATGACCGTTTGCTTAGATATCTATCATGAATTGCTTGTGTTATGACGTATGGTATGGTTGCAAATAAAAGAAAAAGTCTTTGAAGAAAGAAATAAATCACCTATAACCGATAAGCGTGAAGCTACCCATGTGCGAGTATTAGGACCACCATGAGGAGAAATGCTACCTTAAAGGGTAGGTGTTAGAAACTGTTTATTATTTATTTTAATTTAATAATTTTTGTTTCTTTTTATTATCTTAGGAAATAGAACGAACAAGAAAAATCCTTAAAGAAAGAGAATTGCAAGTTCACGTGAAATTGGAAAGAGAGAGGAGTTGCAATTTGACCAAACAAGAAAAAGTGGCGTGAAGGATTCAATACAAGAGAGATATGTTGACCATTAAATTGGTTGTTGGTTTGGGATGTGAAACCTTCAATTGTGTAATAAAAGGAATCAATAACTAAATATAGGAGTTCGATGCAAGAGGGATTCCCGAAGCTTTGTCATATCTCTCTTCCGTTATCTTTTAATATCTTTTCATTATTTTATTTATCTTTAATTTAATTACCAATTTTTATCACTTTATTTATTAAGTTACCGTTAACGTTTTTGGTTTGAGTAAATTAGTTCCTGTAACCATCTCTCTGAGGAATCAACACCCCAGCTATACTGCGATAACCGCGAGTCATATTTGGGCGTAATCAACATGTCCCTCCTCCATCCAACATAAAATATTTGAATATTTGAAGAATTTTCAACAATCCCCCACAATTTTTCAAATATTCATGAAAACACTTGAGAGAGTTTCCGTGAACTAAAGCTGCATCGAAATATGTAGCTTTTGCCTTGAACATTTACTTGTGAATGACAATCAGATTTACTTGGCAAACCAGTGACCCATAGTCTTGAACTGTTCTGCCGTTGGTGTAAACCAAGACAACTGCCAACACACAGCTTTACTTCGACCATTTCCCGTTCTACGGTTGTGTTCATTTCGGTCCTGAACAACAGTCCTGGATTCATCAAGCACTTTAGGGTAACCCGCCTTTAAAAGTTCTCATGGAAGCGGCCTCACTTCTTACTTGAAATATGTGATCTACTATGAAGAGGTAATCTGTCTTTACCCTCATTAGGACTCATCTCCTAATATAGTGATCATTAAAAGCCTTAGCTTATCCTAACCAATGACAGACAGCACTCATCGTCATTATCGGAATGGGAAAGAGTACAAAACTCTTCAATGCTTGTTTTGAATTGCACAAAGTTTCTGTTGTCCCTTTTGAACCTAGATATTGGGATCTCCAGTCAGCTAGGTTGGATTTCCACATTGACAATTCTTAAATTATAGGCTTCAAGCTCATTCCCCTCGATGACTTCTCAACTTGCTCTCTAGGTAAACCTTTAGTTAGTGGATCCGCTAGATTTCCTTCGACTCAACATAATCGATCGATATTATGCCATTTGAGAGCAGTTGACCAATGGTATTATGTCTTCGACGTATGTGTCGAGACTTACTATTATACATTGTATTTTGGGCTCTCCCAATAGCCGATTGGCCTTCACAATGTATGCTTATCACTAGCACCGGTTTGGGCCAACTAGAAATATCCTCCAGTAAGTTGCAAAGTCATTCCGCTTCTTCCGCTATTTTGTCTAACGCTATGAACTCTGATTCCATAGTAGACCGGGCAATACATGTTTGCCTTGAGGATTTCCATGACACGGCTGCATTACCAAGTGTGAAAGTAAATCTACTCGTAGATTTGGAATCCACTATATAAAATATCCAATTAGCATCAGGCTAGGATATCTCTCGTAATGTAGCCCATATTTTGAAGTTTCCCATACCTCACAACTCTTACTATGGCTTTCCAGTGGTTATGTCCTGGATTGCTTGTATATCTGCTAAGCCTGTTCACAGCTTGAGCGATATCAGTTCGTGTGCAATTCGTGAGATACATCAGACTTCTGATGATCCTTGAATACTCTAATTGTGATATGCTTAAGCCAGTATTCTTTGATAGAGGAAGAGTTAGGTTAGTTACTCCCAAATCTTTCATATCAAATTTTCTGGATAACACTTTCTTGGTAGACTGAATCAACTCATGATTATTACCAATTATCAGCATATCGTCTACAAAGAGACATACAATGACATATCATTCTTGAGTTGATTTGGTGTATATACACTTATCACACTCATCGGTTTTAAACCTACTCGACAACATCTCTTTGTCAATCTTCTCATGTCATTGTCTAGGTGTTTGTTTTAATCCGTACAAGGATTTTACAAGTTTGCACACCTTCTATTCTTATCCAGGAACATTAAACCCTTTTGGTTGTTCCATGTAAGTCTCTTCATCCAATTCACCATTCAAGAATGGCGTCTTTACATCATTTTGATGTATTTCAAGACCAAATATAGCTGCTATGACTATAAGCATTCTTACCGATGTGATACGAATTACTGGTGAATAGATGTCAAGGTAAGCAAGACCTTCTTTTTGTCTATAACATTTTATGACAAACCTCGTCTTGTACTTCTCTATTGATCCATCCGTTTTCATCTTCCGTTTGAATATCCATTTGTAGCCCAGTGGCTTACAACCTGGAGGAAGATCAACTTACTCCCAAGTATAGTTTTGTAGGATTAAATCAATCTCACTGTTAATAGCCTCTTTCCACATAGGTGCCTCCGTAGAAGACATAGCTTTCTCATAGCTTCGAGGCTCATTTTCTAGCCAGTATGTCAGAAAATCGGGTCCAAATGACTTAGACGATGTCTAGGTTCATTTGCCTAAATATTCCCATGTTGATTTGACTCTTGGTCAACCTGATCACTGTCCTTGATAGTATCATCAATTCTTTTGAGAGACTCTTTTCTTTGTCTTTCCTTACAAGGAAATGTCTCTTCAAAATGTCGCATTCCTTGACTCAATTATCATCTACGGATTGATGTCAGGAATCTCAGACTTGTGTACCAAGAATCGATACGCACTACTGTTGCGAGCATATCCAATGAATATACAATCAACAGTTTTAGGTCATATTCTAACCTTCTTAGGTTTAGGAACCATTACTTTGGCAATTGGTAAGACACCCCCATATTTTCAGATATTTGTAGGAAGGTACATAACCTTTCCACAACTCATATGGTGTCTTATCCAATCTCCTGTGAGGAAGCTTGTTCAGAACGTAGTTCGCGGAAAGCAAGACTTCCCCCCACAAGTTCTGAGGTAAACCATAACTTGTCAACATAGCGTTCATCATTTCCTTCAACATTCGGTTTTTGCGCTCAACAATCCCGTTTGTTGAGGAGAATAAGGAGCAGAGGTTTCGTGAATAATTCCGTGCACAGAGAAATATTCACCGAATGATGAAACATATTCACCACCTTTTATCACTCCTGATTCTTTTGATTTCCTTGCCAAGTTGATTTGCAACTTCGTTCTCAGTGTATAAAGCTCTCAATAGTTTCAGCTTTGCTCCTCAGCAAATACACCTAACAGAATCTTGTGCTTTCATCGATAAAAGTGACAAAGTACTTTTTACCGCCTCTTGTTTGCACAATATTCATGCCACACACGTCAGTGTGTACAAGTTCCAAGGGTTCAGAACTTCGTTCTATGATGTTCTATGTATTTTTGCTTCAACACATGCCTCACACTTATGTAGGCTATCAATGAAAATTTAGGTATAAGGTCCATGTTAATTAATGTACGCATTGTATCATAATTAACATGTCATAACCTCTCATGCCATACATTTTGTGACTCAATAATATAAGCAGAAGTTTCAGCTTTATTAATAGCACAATTGACAGTAATTGAAAAAGCCCTCAGCAAGGTATCATTTTCCTACATATACATCATTTTTGGTCAATACAATCTTGTCATAAACAAATATCTGGAACATGCAAACATTCTTATATGTAAGCTCCGTTCCGGATATCATTTTCAGAACCATTGTGCCTTGTCCAACCACTATAGAGGTAGACGAGTTTCCCATTATCAGATGATCGCCGTCATCAACCTTCTGATGCGAGGAAAGCATCTTGCTATCAGCACAGATATGACGAGTAGCCCCTGTGTCTACCCACCATTCTCTTGGATTCCCAACCAAGTTGGCTTCAGTTACCACTGCTGAGAGGTTCATTTCTGAAATCTCATCAGTTAACTGCTCATCTTCAGCGACATAGGCCTCATTTTTCTTACCCTTGTCCTGAGACTTCTTGTTTCTGCAGTCCTCTGTCATATGACCGCTTTTTTCACAGTTGTAGCACTTTCCCTTGAACTTCTTGTTCGCTTGGGAAGAATCAGCTCCACTGTTTCTCTTCTTGCTACCTTTTACACCCTCAATGATGTTGGCCTTAGACTCCATAGTCTTGTAACTGGCCTTCTCGGACATCTTGTTGTCCTGTTCGATTCTCAATTGCACTCCAAGGTCTTCAAGGCTCATCTGCTTCTTTTGTGTTTCAGATAGCTCCTGAAGTCCTTCCATGATGGAGGCAACTTTTCAATTATGGTGGCAACTTGAAACGTCTCACATAGTTTCATTCCTTCATCCAGTATTTCATGAATGATCAATTACAGTTCACCCAACTGAGACATCATTCTACCCATGATAAATTTCTTTTGTCCGGTATCATCGGTTTTGTATTTCTTCTCGAGAGATTCCCAAAGAATCTTTGTAGAAGACATGTCTTAGTACACAATGTACAAGGTATTGTCAAGACCACCCATAAGGTAGTTCTTGCATAGGAAGTCGCCAGACGACCATGTCTTTTCTCGCAGTTCCTTGGCTGCCTCTGATTTACCCTCCACAGGACCCGGATGATCTTTGAGATGCTTAGTCAACTGCAGAGTTGTCAGGTAGAACAACATTTTGCTCTGCCACTGTTTGAAGTTTGCCCTACCAAACTTCTCCGATTTTTCTCCATGAGAGACTGGTACTGTGATGTTTCCGCTAACCATATGTAACTGGAAACAATCAAGGTTCAATAAGTCGACAAAAGACAAATTGTACAACGACCAACAAATGATCTTGTCTCAAGTAATATACCAAATATCCACTTGTTGTTCTATTGGACAGTAGTACCAATAAACACAAGTCCTTGAATTTACAACCAAGATTTCTTATGAAAAGTAAATAAAGGAATATTCCTAGAGGACCGGGGGGGGGGGTCAGAAGTAACCACTTAAGTCCCTGACCACTTAGGCTCTTATCACCTTTTTGACAGAATATCCTTTAACTACTTTCTCAATATAACCTCTTAGCAATTCAAACTCAGTATTTCACTTTTTCAATGTCACAAAACAATATGCGATAAGTGTAGATATATGTGTATGTGTCAAATAAGATTGGATGGAATTACTTGTGTAAAATTACACTTTAAATTCTCAACCAAGTATGCAACACAGAAATAAGTTTCAACTTTATCACTAAGTGTATGCTTGTGATAATTGAACACCCTAATAATAACTTAAATATACACTACCAAGATTTAATGTGTTTCAGTATATGATTTACTAAATTAATATTAAATTAATCTAAGTCTTTGCAGTTTATAACAATTTCAGGACGGATTCGTTAGTGTCACGTTCGTATCTACGTTCGAACGAGACTGTCCAGTGTGTGTACGTTCGTGTTGCGTTCGAGAACGCGTTCGAACGGAATAATTCCAGAGAGTTCACGTTCGTATAGCGTCCGAGAACGCGTTCGAACGGAATGATTCCATAGAGTTTGCGTTCAAGTTGCGTTTAGGACACGTTCGAACGTTCTTAGGCAGATGGCTTGCGTTCGAGTTGCGTTTGAATACGCGTTCGAACGTTCTTACAAATTTTCAGATTTTTACCTTCGCGTGCGTCGGGCGTTCGAACGCCCTACGGGTTTTTCATTCACAGTTTGTATTTTTTCCATAAATTTTCTTAACTACGCATGCGATTTACTATTTAACAACACTAGTTGATAAGTTCTTAAGATTGTGGTACATATAGTGTCATTATACAGTAAATTAACATGCAACAAATAAATCAAATCCAGAAAAATAAAAGTAGATCTAATATGACATGCATAAACCCTAGAACTTTTAAAACAAGAAAAACCTGGTACAATGACGAAATCATTGATCCGAGTCGAGATAAATCTCTGTCCTTAAGAACTTATCAGCCCCGTCTCGTTGCTCTACAGATTTGTGGCTAATGTTCTCTCAGGATAACCCAGATTCCTCTTGTTCAAGGGGCACACCTTAACAAGATCTTGAACTTGGAATATGATGAAATACTCTCTAACTCAAGAAAGCAATTAAGACTCTCACATATTAGATGAAATTCAGATTTCATTTGTGTGTCCATAAAGGAACAAAATGACTTCCTTTTATAAGCATGGAATGATGCCTCAAGCACACCCTTTGGGTTAGAGTGCAACCCTCTAATCTTCTATTAAAAAAAATATACGTGGTACATGATATATTCAAATAATATTTTTATTATTAAATTATAAAAAAAAAATAAAAAAAAATTATTAAAATAAAAAACATATTACAATATAAATATAACATTCTATTAAAATAAGAAATCTAAATAGTAGTCGCCCACAAAATGTAGCCAATTTTTTAGATTTATGGTCTATTATGATTTGTTATTTAATTTTGAATTATTTTTAAAAGTTTTTGTATTTTATGAAATTTTTATTTTTTACTATGCTTCAGATTGCAGTTTCTAACTATCAGCTTTTACACAATGAATTGTATTTTAGAATTGAGAAACAAACGAATGAACATAAATATTACGTGTAAGTAAAATAATTGTATTATTTAAATTATAAAACTAATAAATTTCAAAATATTTACAAAATCAATACTTAAAATATATCTTCGGCCCAAATAATGCGGGTGATGTATTAGTAACAATAATAATAAGAAACGCAGAAGACATTTCTCCATATTTAAAAAAGCAATCAAGCACACATAAAATATGATATGAGCCATTCAATAAATTTATGTATATATTATATATACATATTTTTATTTTTTAAAAAAAATATTGATAATTGATAGGCATTCACAAAAAGTCCGCAATGTCCAGATACATAATCTGAAAAATTCGATTAGATGAATTTGTCTTTTAATAGTTCAAAATGAAGACTTAAAGCATCATTCAAATTTTTTATCTTTAATATCAATATAATATTTAGGATAATATGTAAATAATAATTTTTTATATGCTAAGTTGCCTTCAACGGTTCCTAAATGGGCATCTTTGACATTGTAAAATCTTTCATCGAATAGACTAATCACAATCAGACTATCTACATCTTCCTTTAATAATAATTTAAACAGTATTTGAATATCAGCTAGATAGACATATCTAATTTTTTCCCTCTTATTGTATGATATTTTTCTTAATATTCCGTTAATGCTTGTCTGTGTAAGCAAATTTAATTTTATGTTTCCCTTTGTATGCGTGATATCTACGCATCTTTCTAATTCTTGATATTCCTGTACAATAATATTTTATCTTAAATACATTCCTCTTAACTTCATCATTAAATTAGATGAGTGTTTTAGATTTAATTATAACTTTTCTATTTTTGCTAGCTTTTTATTATCAAAAGTAGCATACATTGAATATTCCTCAGGATTTTCTTCAATTTATGTACTATCTACAATCTCTTCAATTATTATTTCTCTATTCATTTTCACTAGAGGTGTTTGAATATACTTCAAATATTTCTCACTTTTGTGTACTTAATCAGTCGATTTCGACTTCACTTAATTCGAATTGAATTTGTTCATAATCTTCATATAAGATTCTAACTTTCTTTTTGTCACATTCATAGCTTAAGTGACTAATTTCTCCACAATTTCAACATTCACATTTGGATTTGGGTTTTTTATTTTCTTTTTCTTCTCACTTTCTTTTAGGTTTATAATTTGATTTTCTTTTAAAATATTTTTTATGCGGTTTAGCTTTATGTTTTTTAAATCTTTTGTATTTTTTTAATCTTCTTATTTTTTATATGAAAATATTTTACAATAAATTATGATGTGAGCCATTCAATAAATTTATGTATATATATATAGATTAGAGGTGATACTAAATCATTAAAAACGGCTGTCGATAATTTCTTATATATAAAGACTCTTAACAAAAAATCAATTTCACACTCAAATATAATATTAATATATTTCTTCAAAATTCTACAATCTCTAGTGCCAACAAACACGATATTATTTCATTGACTGAAAATGCTGCAATTGATATTTTTATTTGAAAAATGAAAAAAGATATTTATTTATATTTGTTTAAATTTTATTTTTTAAAATATTAAAATATAAAATTAGTATTTAAAATTTAGTAATTTTCATATTTATGTTTGGGTACAAAAATATCATTTTTACATAATTTAGGTGCACATATGATATTTTGATGTAAACGGAAGATAAAATTATTTTTATACGGTCAAATTTTAACGGATTCTAAATAGAATTTTTGGATGGAAAATATTTATTTTTAATAATTTTAAATATGCAAATGTTATTTTCCCAAAATTAAGAATTGTTTTGATCTGATTAATTAGTGGCATCTCATTAATGATATTTTATTATATTTAAATAATTACTATAATAGACCCAGTCAATTGTATTTTAATATTTTTAATCGCCGACAACAGTGGAAATGATACCACGATGACGTTGTAACATCATATATATTTAGATAGATTCTACGTCGTCCAGCTAATTCATAATTCTTTTTTTAAGTACAAAACGCAAAACACGTTATAATTGTTTAATCCCCGCGGAGAGCCGTTAATTTAAAAATAAAATTATTATTATAGTCCATGGACACGTCAGATTTGATCATCATTAAAATTCTGATTCGAGAATAATATATATATTTTTTTAAATCGTTAAAAAATACACCGTTAAGTCTTAAACGGAAATGTAAAATCCTTGATTAAATGGACACTGTCTGTACCGTCTTTATATAAGTTTTGATCAGCTAAAGGGTTCTCTAAGTTGCTGCTTTTATATCTTGAAATCTCCATCGACATTTCCTTTTGAATCTCAGTTTTACGAAAATGGCGAATACAGGAGCAGCAACAAGAGCGTTGTCGAATTTTTCCTCCTCTCCATTTAATAATCAGGCAAGCCGTCGGCCGTTACCGTCGCTTCTCGATCTTCGATACCGCGGATTTACAACTGCGGTTACTAATCCGAGATGCAGAGGATTGACTGCCGCGCAAACCGCTCTCCAGACCGTTTGCGGAAATTCTCGTCCTCAAGCGACGTCGTTTAATGTGGTACGATACGATACGATACAATACAAAATTTTCAATAATTATTAATAATTTAGGCTTTTTTTTTTTTTTGTTTCTAATTTGTGATTTTTTGTTTGCCAGTTGATCGAGAGTTTGATAGACCGCGTGGATTTAACGGAGGTAGTAGCTGAAGCGACGCTTGATTATCTGTTGAATGAAGCTAATGAGGCTTTGATTAGTGCTTTTCTTGTTTTGCTCAGAGCCAAAGGAGAAACATATGGAGAGGTAAAAAAAAAAAAAAATGAAAACATTTATATACCTTTTCTCTGAGACTATAGCTAGCTTATATCAGCTCACCAAACTCTACGCATGCAGCGGCGGTAGCAATTGAGCCCTGAATTTGATTTTACTAATCAACATAATAATATTATTGAATGCATATGCATATGCATCTTTATCTTTTATCTTTTATCTTTTATGTTGAAGGAAAATGTTTTGGAAATTTGAGGAAAGCAATAGCAAAAAAGCACTAAATTTCTCAGTTTGTAGCAGGTTCTTCTGCTTTTGTTTTTGGAATGAGTAAATCAATTTTATGGGAACTAAGAAAAATAATATGAGAATTTGTGCAAATAGATCGTGGGATTCGCAAGGGCGATGATGAAGCATGCTGGAAAGGTGGAAGGGCTAGGTGATGCAGTTGACATTGTGGGAACGGGAGGTGATGGTGCAAACACGGTGAACATTTCAACTGGTGCTTCAATACTTGCTGCAGCTTGTGGTGCTAAAGTTGCCAAGGTGACAATTTTCTTTATCCACTCACATGTGATGCTTTATATATTTATTTATTTATTTTAATTATTTATAAACAATATCGTGGGGTTGTTTGTTTTCTCACAGCAAGGGAATCGTTCTAGTTCTTCTGCATGTGGAAGTGCTGATGTGTTAGAAGCTTTGGGTGTAGTTATTGACTTGGACCCAGAGGTAGGTGTATGAGTATGAGTTACATTGCGGCTCTTTTGGAGAGAGAAACGTATATTAAATGCTACAAAAAGGAGATTTACAGATTGAAAACAGAAACTCTTTGCACTGTAATTCTATATGTGCTAAGTTTAATCATAGGATGTGATCAGTATCTGCTTTTCTATTTTTTTGGGCCTGTTTTTGCATGGTAAATTGTGCTTCTTCTTCATATTTTATGTCTTGGAAATCAAAGTATACAAAGATAGTGGTTAGGGTCCTGACTTGCCATGTTTTATGGCCTTCATTATTAACAGGAGTTATATTGATGAATGACATTATAGATGTATCATTTTTGGCTTTAATAATCTTGACTATTAGTGAACATGGCCCATATTTGGGCATACTTGGAACGAAACCTGACAAAGAAGAATGTTTATGCCTAGTCTTGTTCATCCAGCTAATCTGACTTTTCCTCCCAAAAATGGCTCATGAACTATAAGTTAGGTTGAAAACCTGTCCATTAAGTTCTAGGTCTACTTTAACCTACTGAATGTAAACATATAAAAGAAAATGATATATATTTTATTTACACTATTTGATAATCTTATGTTGGTTTTTTCCTTTATTTCTTTGTTGGTTCTCGAAAACAGGATGTAAGAAGATGTGTGAATGAGGCAGGAATTGGTTTCATGATGGCTCCAAAATATCACCCTGCAATGAAGTTTGTCAAGTCAGTGAGGAGAAAGCTGAAAGTAAAAACTGTATTCAATGTATTGGGCCCTATGTTGAATCCTGCAAGCGTGCCATATGCTGTGGTTGGTGTTTACAATGAAGACTTAGTAAGTGCCTCTATGGTCTCTGCTTGAATGCTTGAAACTGGATAATAAATAATTATACTATCGCATTGAAATATGCACAAATGTGCGTGTTTGCGATTCAGGCAGCCGGCTCCACTTTCATTACAAAAACTTTTTCATTGAAAATGTCTTTCTTCAGGCTTTTCTGAAATTTCTAAACAATGTTTTAGGCAAATAAGCATAACCCTTGGTAGCTTGAAAACCTTAAATATTGAAGCAGCTTCTTTGCTTGATTTTCCAATTTCCTGGGCTGATCAATGACCACACTAACAGTAAAATATAATGTTTTTATTGTTCCCCAAATTATTGTGAAATGTTTTCTATGCGTCAGATTAATTCAAATAGACATGTATTGTGCAGTGTTCTCTTTTGTTTTGGGTAATGATTTCATAGGGGAAACATATGTGAAAAATTCGAGGTTATCCTAAGTTCTGACCCTATGCGGAATTACAGATAATAAGCAGGACAAGTCCTGTTACTGCTACTATGGAATTGCAACAGGCAATTTAACAAATCAACCAACTAAAATAACAAGCTGCAAATGTGAAAACAATAACAATAATTAAAGCAGCAAATATAATCAATCACACAAAATTCAACACAATGATTTTGGTGACGAAGTGGAAAACTCTTCCGAGTAAAAAACCACTCCGGGTATAGGCTACCACCCGAATCCACTATATAGAGAAAAACTTACAGCGATGGTCAAGACCTATGGTGGCAACTCCACCGACTCAAGTACCTCAATACTGCAAGAACTCAAGGCAACTCCTCAAGCCCGCGACCACGGTTTTCTTCAGAACCTCTGAAGTCTTTGAGTAGATTGTATCACCAATGACGCCGGAACTCCGACTACCAAACTTCCTCCTAAATAACTCTAAAGGATTAGGGAATTTGGGTTAAGTTGTGTTGAAGGTTTATCAAAGATGGAATCACACCATTAATAGAGAAGACAAGAAGATGAAGAAGTCTTCAATGGTGGATTCAAAGAGAGTTGAAAGCTTTGAGAGATTTGGCTCAAGAGAAATATGCTTCAACTAATGAGAATAACGGCTAAGGGTTATATTTATAGGTAGGGTGAAAACCTAGGGTTTTGCAGGCCAAAAACGCGTTCAGATCGCAGTCGCGTTCGAACGCTTACTAGAACGCTACACGAACGCGCCCTTTCTGTGAAGACTCGTTCGAACGTCAATCGAACGCACAACGAACGTGAGCTCTCTGGAATGCTCCCGTTCGAACCCAACAAGAACGTGCCTCGAACGTTTGCTCTCTGGAATGTGCCCGTTCGAACCCAATAGAGAACGTGACACTAACGCCAACCGTTCGAACACTGCAACGAACGCACCACGAACGTATGTCTGATGCACAGCAACAGAAACCAGTCCAATTGCACAAAGATCTTCAAGAAAGATTACAACTCAATTGAACTTGTTTTGTCACGGACACATGCCAATAAAAATGGAACTCACAATCTCCCCCTTTGGCATTCCGTGACAAAATACTACCTAATACAAAGACTACGGTAATAGACCCAAAAAGAAAATAGTCAACTGTCAACCATCAAAACAGTGACTTATTACAAATGGACTCGATCTAACACCTAACAAAGTAGTCTTGAAAGTAATGCCACCGCAACAACATACCTGCTACCTGAAACATCCACAAACAACAATATACCGTGAAAAGCATTGGGATAATCAAGTAAAACATAAAGCAGGTAAAAATCTCATGCATGTACAAGTAGAAATCCCTCTCCCCCTTAATCTTAACTCCCCTTAAAACGGAGATATCTAAAGGATATTCTACGACTCCCTCCTATATATTAAGGCTCTCCCCCTTAATATATTACTCTCCCCCTTTTTGGCACAAAATGACAAAGGGTAAAAGAAACAGGAAAAATAACAGTAGAGCAGGAGAAAACATATGCAAGAGCATAAACAAACAGGAATTACTCCCCCTCACTAACAGGCACAGAAAGTTAGCAAAATAAAACACGGGAAGCAAAACAAAAACTCAGAAAAGTGCACAAGAAAGAACAAATTGGTATGCAATAACATTAAACACACACAAGCACAAACTGAGATAAATACAAATCCTGTCAAAAACTGACTGAAACAGCATTACAAGCTGATACAATGATACCCAGTCAGTATTCAGCTGTTTATAACATGAAACAATATGCATCATTTTAAAAGTGGCTAAATACAGCACTTATGCATATGACATAAACACCAAAGCATATAAAGCACTTGCGTGGAAAATAAAGTGCATAACGAATCAAGGCTTAAGACCTTATTTTATGAGCTGGACACAGCCAAAGAAATCCATCTCTAAACAAACCAAGTCCACAAAATATGTGTTCAAACCCGGCACCACTAGGACCTGAAAATAAACAACATTGGTTGCATGCTATAATATTTACCCCAGAAATATCATGAGCTCATATTTAATAACTCTTTCGAGTGAATGGTTTTTGCCCTTATCTTTTGAATTTGGCCATTTTGGCTCTTTTGCACTTGAGTCTCATTTTTCTTTTTAAATATATTTCTTTTTACTTTTGCAAAAGGGAATAGCAAGGTCATCTAGTCAAATGTCACACTATTTAAATGAACAAAGTATGATAGAAATTAGATTGCCAGTCCAAAAACTCATACATGCGACCAAGCCTTGATAAAATAAAAACGTGTATGTGAAGGTGCAAGCACAGGATATACCAAAGTTTTTTTATCACACACACTCATGTATATAGAGCATCAAGAAAAATAACAGCATATCATACATGCATAATCATATATCCTACATACCAGGATCACATGCACATGCTATTCATGCTCTAACAAGCCATAAAAATATTTTTGGTCTTTTTCAAAATATATAATTTTTTTTTTTGATTTTTCAGTTTTAAGCACAATAAAAATAAAGACACAAACAGGCTTGTAAAATATCCAATGATACGTGGAGTTGTATCCCGAGTGCAGATCATACTACCGTCCATTCGGAATCGGCTATGAAATTTATGTCCGGGTTTCCATCCTATATACCAAGGGATATATAACAAAAACAAGACCAACACACACCCATATGCTGTGAAAACAAAATAAACGTGCAAAAACAAAACACACGCACACACACATGCAATGGGAAAATAAAAATGCATCTTTCAAGCAGAGTTACACCGAAGTGTACTCTCAAAATGTCCATCAGGACACGCAGAAGAAGATGGAAATTCATCTTGCTTCCTCACCCAAACCTTTCTAGGAGCCTCTTCCACATGAGAGTTCCCAGACAACAAAGCAAGTTTCTCACTCAAGAATTGAGCTTGTTTGGTTAGTGCAGAAACTTGAGAAGCTAGATTTGAAGAGTCAAATCTAGGTGACACCTTCGTAGGCCTCTTCTTTTGCTTGTGAAGCATGAAGCACTTAGGCCTAATGTGTCCCGCCTTGCCACAATGGTGGCACACAGGCACAAACCTCGGATGAGAGCGAGGTTTACCCACAGCACCTCTAGATCGAGGTTGGGTCACAGGACGAGGAATAAATGGAGGAATAACATGACTACACTCAACAGGTTTCTTGCCTAAGTCATGTTTAGCTGCTACAGGCACAGCTTTGGAAGAAGAAGCCTTATCAGAGTTAGGCTCAGAAATAATTCCTAACATACGGTCCACATTTTTGTTCTCACTAGAAAATACAGACAATTGAGTTCTAGTATCTTCAAGTTCAGTTTCTAATATTTGGACCCTATTAATTAGACCTCTATTCTTCTCCTCCAGGTCATCTACCATCAAAAGGCTCTGCTCAAATTTGGCTTGAGCTTCATTCTTCTCTAGCTCAACAATTTTCAACCTTTTACTGACCTCTAAATTAGTCTTCTTAATAGCTAAACTCTCATTAAACAGTTCAGCAAAAGCTACCTGAAGACTATCCTCTTCAACAGACTCATCAAGAGAGACTTCTGAATCATTTTCATTAACCACAATCTCTCTCTCACCAGTCACACTAGCAGTAAAGGCAATAAAATTTTTCTTGCCTTTAGGAGACTCATCAGAAGAATAACCACCTTCTGAATCACTAGGAGATGCTGTCATGGCTTTCTTGCCTTTAGCCCTAAGGTATGTGGGACACTCAGATCTAACGTGCCCATATCCTTCACATTCATAGCATTGGGCACCACGGGATCTACTATCCATATCCTCTCTAGACTCACTCCTGATATGCCTATTCTCTTTAGGCCTATCCTCCCTATCCCTATTACTGTTATAGCCACTCTTCTTAAGTTTAAGAAATTTCTTAAACTTCTTTGCAAACAAGGCCAAATCACGATCCGTGATGGTATCACCATCACCAGACGTATCATGCACAACTTCCTTAGCGATTTTCATCGCAAACGTTTTTGGCTCTCTATAACCAGAAAGCTTTTTCTCATAAACCTGCAGCTTTCCTACGAGTTCATCTAAATTAAGCTGATCGAGGTCATTGCTTTCCTCGATGGCGGTGATTTTGGGTAGGAACTTATCAGGTAGGGATCTCAGGATTTTCCTAACTATCCTATTGGTAGGAATAGTCTCACCTAGGTTAAAACTAGAGTTAACAATATCGTTAATCTCAGCATAAAACTCATCAAAGGTCTCATCTTCTTTCATCTGGCGACCTCAAACCTAGTAGCTAAATCCCGGAGTCTATTATTTTTAACAGACAATGTGCCCTTATGCACAGTCTGCAGGATGTCCCAAGCATCCTTGGCTATCTCACACATTGAGATTCTCCAAAACTCAGCAGAACAGACAGCACCATGTATGGCATTAACAGCTTTGCTGTTCCTATTGCTAGCATCAAATTCGTCATTGGTCCAGGTCAATTTGTCTTTAGGGGAAGTGACCCCATCAACAGTAACAACGGGAGGTTTCCACCCGTATTCAACAGTCATCCAGACCCTCTCATCTAAGGACTTAAGGAATGCTCTCATGCGAACCTTCCAATGCAAATATTCCGTGCCATCAAAAAATGGCGGACAATTTAAGGGTTGACTACGCTCCATAGCTAATGGGTCAAGGATCGAGTTCAGGCTCTGATACCAATTGAAAAATTCGAGGTTATCCTAAGTTCTGACCCTATGCGGAATTACAGACAATAAGCAGGACAAGTCCTGTTACTGCTACTATGGAATTGCAACAGGCAATTTAACAAATCAACCAACTAAAATAACAAGCTGCAAATGTGAAAACAATAACAATAATTAAAGCAGAAAATAATCAATCACACAAAATTCAACACAATGATTTTGGTGACGAAGTGGAAAACTCTTCCGAGTAAAAAACCACTCCGGGTATAGGCTACCACCCGAATCCACTATATAAAGAAAAACTTACAGCGATGGTCAAGACCTATGGTGGCAACTCCACCGACTCAAGTACCTCAATACTGCAAGAACTCAAGGCAACTCCTCAAGCCCGCGACCCACGGTTTTCTTCAGAACCTCTGAAGTCTCTGAGTAGATTGTATCACCAATGACGCCGGAACTCCGACTACCAAACTTCCTCCTAAGTAACTCTAAAGGATTAGGGAATTTGGGTTAAGTTGTGTTGAAGGTTTATCAAAGATGGAATCACACCATTAATAGAGAAGACAAGAAGATGAAGAAGTCTTCAATGGTGGATTCAAAGAGAGTTGAAAGCTTTGAGAGATTTGGCTCAAGAGAAATATGCTTCAACTAATGAGAATGGCGGCTAAGGGTTATATTTATAGGTAGGGTGAAAACCTAGGGTTTTGCAGGCCAAAAACGCGTTCATATCGCAGTCGCGTTCGAACGCTTACTAGAACGCTACACGAACGCGCCCTTTCTGTGAAGACTCGTTCGAACGTCAATCGAACGCACAACGAACGTGAGCTCTCTGGAATGCTCCCGTTCGAACCCCACAAGAATGTGCCTCGAACGTTTGCTCTCTGGAATGTGCCCGTTCGAACCCAATAGAGAACGTGACACTAACGCCAACCGTTCGAACACTGCAACGAACGCACCACGAACGTATGTCTGATGCACAGCAGCCAGAAACCAGTCCAATTGCACAAAGATCTTCAAGAAAGATTACAACTCAATTGAACTTGTTTTGTCACGGACACATGCCAATAAAAATGGAACTCACAATATGTCATAGGGAGATTGGTTATATATTTTGAGTAACTTGCCATTGTCTT
The DNA here is from genome assembly GCA_019454045.1 of Zanthoxylum bungeanum. NCBI lineage: Eukaryota > Viridiplantae > Streptophyta > Magnoliopsida > Sapindales > Rutaceae > Zanthoxylum > Zanthoxylum bungeanum. The sequence goes on along the minus strand of SKCR01046250.1, from coordinate 9,066 downwards.
CATGGAATTCTCCCTTCATTGGAGCTCTGTTTTCTGTTTATTGAATAGGTACTCAAAATGGCCAATGCATTGCAACTATTTGGCCTGAAAAGAGCATTAGTTGTTCACTCCGAGGGTTTAGATGAGATGAGTCCCCTTGGTAAGCTTTCTGCTTTTGGTTAATCAGTGTATGTTTATTGGCTTTATTTGATTCTCCTAAGCTTTATATTTGTTTTTTTTTTCCTAATCTTGTGCTTACATTTCATATGATTCTCAAATAATAACCTGAATACAGGACCTGGTCTGGTCCTTGATGTCACCCAAGAAAATATTGAGAGATTCTCATTTGATCCATGTAAGATCTTGTCACTGATCTATAATTTATTTAATCTGTATTAATAGTTTCCTCATCGTATCTTTACTTGAATGCCCTACTAAATTGAGTTTGGTATTTTATAGTGGACTTTGGCATTCCACGCTGCACTTTAGAGAGCTTGCAAGGTGGAGGCCCAGAGTATAATGCGAAGGTCTTAAGGCGTGTACTATCCGGAGAAAGAGGGGCAATAGCTGATGCATTAGTTAGTTTTCTCCTCCGACACTCCCTGTCTCAACTCTCAAATCTCTGCTCTCACGCTCTTTATGTTAATGCTTATTTAACAAGAACAGATTTACTTATTAAATTTAATCTGACAACAATTGCACAGATCCTAAATGCTGCAGCAGCGCTGTTGGTCTGCGGCAAAGTGAACACCTTGGCTGAGGGAGTATCCCTGGCACGTGAAATTCAATTATCAGGAAAAGCTCTTAAAACGCTGGATTTGTGGATAGAAGTCGCAAAGGTAAATCAAAACCTGCTCCTGAGTTGCCTGGTTCTGTAGGGTATCAAAGCATAATAACCCCAATCGATTTTGCCATTTTCCGCTTTATTAACATGAAAAGAGATGTGCTTTTGTAGGGCGCGCCGTTTTGAAGCCCTGTGAAAAGTTATATTTATGGTAACCATGATTTGACTGGTAGGTCAAAAGCTGGCCAACTTATGTATGTATGTCTTTCAATCAACCATTTGAATTGAAATACTCTTTACAACAACCAATTAATAAATGACATATAAGATTTAAAATTTATTTTTTAGTTGTTTTTTAATATTTTAGCACGCGTGTCAATGATTGATTGGATTGTTGCATAGATGACATGATACCTCTGTTGTATTGTAGATTTTCTCCATTTTTAGGTACTCGAGAGATGAATCTCTTTTATTTTATTTTATTTTCATTTATTCTCTCTCTACCCCCATAATATTTTCACACATCCTCATTAGATGATGATAGGATAAGGAGGTACAAAAATGAAATATATATATATATATATATATATATATTGTCCCTGTAATACCCTGCGCTTATATAAAATTACGGAAATGTCTGGACACAGAATTTCCTTACAATGATTGAAGGGAAATGACCGTTAGACCACGACGTTTAATAAAATGGACATAATATTATAATTTTTTATTTTTTAAAATAAAATAATTAATTTTTTGAATTTTTAATAATTAAAAATGAAAAAAAAATCAAGATTGTCAATATTTTATTGTTTTTTGGATTTTAATTTATAAATTTAGTTAAAAAATATGTGTTTAGAATTAAAAATTAATTTATATAATTAGAAAAATATTGGTCTTTTTCGCATAAGTCCGGCATAGGCCTAGAAATTAAAATTTTACCCTTGGGGCGAGCTTGGATTTTTCCTACATAACCCTATATTTCTTAATAGTTAAATGATTTTGTTTGTTTTAATAATTAAATGATTAATAATGTTTATTTATATAAAAAAATATTTGAGAATATATGTAAATTATATTAAATTAATTTTTTAATCAAAAATAATAAAATATATTATCAAATAAGGATTTGCATGTCTTTTTTGAAAACATTAAAGGTTGAGAGTCAGAGTGTCCATTTCCCATAATTTAAATACAATTTAGAATAATAATAAATATATTCATTGTAAGATATACAGCAGCAGTTTGAATGATAAAGATAAAAGTTCTTATTACAATGTTGAGAACAAATTTAATTTCACTTGGCTGCAAAAATTGCTTCCAAATCTTTGTACAATCCTTTTGGTTTTGACTTGAAATCTGAAGATGAACTTGAACTCCTGCTTCTTTTGGTGCTCCAAAAATCACTCCATTTTGTCTGACTGCTCGAAGGATCATTTGTTGTTCCACTTCTTTCTTTGCTAAAGCTGGACTTGGCCAGCTCTCTCAGTTGTTTCAACCATGGTTTATCCGTTGAGCCTGAGCTTCTGCTGCCGGAGCTCCTGATCCTTTCAGCTGAAGAACCCGTATCACCGGAAACTCCTTCCCCACGGCGATCCAATGGGAATTGGCTTTCCAGGTTTTTCAACAACTTTAGTGGGAAAACAAGCAGGAGAAGTCCAGATGAAGCTATTTTTAGTCCTGTCAAAAAAGATTTCTTAGCCGGGTCCAGCTGCTTTGTTTGTCTGTACAATGCATACCATTCACTGATCATCTGGGCAAAAAATCCGATTAAGAACAGTATAAGCATGGAGATTCCAACTTTAGTCTCTTCCGCGGATGAAAGTTCCTCCTCCAGGAGAACCAAACAGAGAGTAAATAAACCCGCTTGGCAGGAAACTGAAATGATCTCAATCAACTGAATCTTTTTCTTAATGAAAGGCTTCTTAAGTACCATGAAAAAGAGCTGGAAAGAGGTAATGCATAACAGAATGACTGTTGGAGTTTTACATGTCCAGTCATCATAATAGGCTCCGGCTAGAATTCCAAGAGATACTCGTTTCACAGATTCAAGGAATGTGTAGTATATTCTGAGTATTCCGAACAGTTTCTGTATGAATGGTGCTTCTGCATCTTCTGTTTCATCATCGGAGGCAATGATACGATCACCTCTCTTGTGGGGATTGCCTCCAGAAATCTGTGAGAGCATGTACTTAGGGGGACCTCTCAGATCCTCAAACAGAGGGCCTAATATGGTTAGATAAATAGATTTTGGTTGGTTTTTCCATGTCCATTGGCCTCTTTTACCGGGACCTAGAGTTACTCGGATGACATCTTGATACCAGTGAAATTTCTGGCCTTCTTGATGGACTTCCTTGTATTGAAGTAGCTTTCCGAGGGTGATTCCAACTGAGAGGAACAAGAACAAGCAGAGCAACAGAAAAGATACCGCAGCCAACACCAGAATGCCAAATATAACTCCTGATCGCGCTCCACCTTGAACATTAGAAGATAAGATAAAATCTTACACGATACTCATTTCTAATGCAGAGTTTTCTGATTCAATGTTGATGATAGAAAGGTGGAAAATGAGTTTTTAACTTACCTTTCACTAGAGCAGCGGAGGCCTTGCAAATACAAGGTAGTGCTAGAATTATAAGAAAGATCTCAAATCTTGGGAATGTCACTCCTCCATAGCCTCTCTGCCTTTCAGAGTTATTCTTTCTGAATTTTAGAATTAGGAGGAGTAAAGCATGAAGAAGCATCAAGCCGCCGCCAATTACAGCCACCCAGAACATGCTTCTGTCAAATTCCCTCCAACTACAAGGTAACAAAGGAACTGAACATCATATACGTTACAGCATTCTGTAATGTCTCTACAGTATATACGACGAGATAAGTGTTCATTAAAATTTAAATGAGACATTCCAATAACTTACCCATTCAAGTGATTCGAATCCAAATAATCTGCTTCTGGTTTATTATTTTGGCTCTGCGTAAATGAAATACATTGGATCATTCAATGTACTCACAATGTACTGTTATGAGCTAAAAAAAAAAAAAAAAAAAGGTAACAGGAAGGACAGTTTTTACCTCAAAAAATAACATGTATTCCATTGGAGTAAGTGGCGAGCCATATACCAGTGCGGCTGTACTCGAATTCCCAGAGTCTGGTTGCTCACTTTGAAAAATTGGTAAATGATTAAATTTGGAAATGTAGGAATGTGCACCATCCGGAGAACTCGAGCCCACCATGACTGGATGAATCTCTCCCGTTTCCCATGGTAGATTGAAATAGGGAATACTCCACTGTATACCTCTGGTAAATTCATAATATTCAACCGGCAACGTAACTGCCAACCATCTTGACAGTGCAAAAACCTGGATGTGGCATGCAATTCTCTGGCAAAAGGAACACATAAGATGCTAGGTTTCAGTATTATAGTTAAAGCTAATTTTACATAATCTTTGAATATATACATTTGCAGCTCAATCTATAAAGAAAACAGTTTCCTGCTTAAAGCTTCATGAAGTAGAAAAGAAATAATGAATTATATATTTTCAGAGTTATAATCTAGCTTATAATTTATAATATTCAGGAGTAAGTTAATTTCATACAAAAATATTCCTTGCTGGATCAGACACCAGAGAGTACAATGGTTTTGAAAATGCCCCGGCAGATAGAAGGCGTGCAGTCGACACAGTGAGCAGCCCAGCAGCAACAGATGTTGCCACAAAAGCAGCTGTTACAAATGTAGAAATTGCAGAAGATATTGCAGGTACAGAATCTGCAGATATTTGTTATGACTTTCATCAGAAAATTACTACAAGTAACCGTGGGAAACAGAAAATCCAACAAAAATTGGATGTGATCTGTTAATTGAGCTAATAATTAACAAAAAGAGAGGAACTCCTTACAGTGCTTCACTTGTAGAACATTAGAGGGTAGATTCTTGTTTCCAGCAACATCCCCAGTTACATTTTCAGGAACATTGACAGAAACGGTATCAGCAGTAGCTTGTATCTCTATAATGTATATGCTCCTACTTATTTCTTGGAAGCTGGATAATATTAATAAAAGAACTAAAAATTAAAATACAGTGGAGTTCATATGTCCAGAGAAAAATTATCTGAAACTGCTTATTCCATGCAAATATAAGAGAAGTTATGGTGGGTGCTTTCAGATTGCCAATAATAAATAACTTGCCTCTGCAAATGCCCTCCCGATACCGACATCAAAGAGGAGTTAAAGCCAAATACAGGCTTCAAGAACTTGATTGATATTGGGATACTATGCTGCGTAGTCCTTGTACTAGATGTCGTGCTCAATCTCACAGCAGGTCTCTCAGAATCTGAGAGTCACATCTATGATTATGTCAGAAGCCAAAAAAAAAACCACATTTACAAATCTCAGAAAACAAATAAAGTCTAGAAATGATAAATGCTCAATTGATTGCGCAGAATTTAAAAGTTTCTTGCCGATCTTTGAAACTTTTAAGTCAATCGGAACAGAAAAATAATGGAGAAACTAATTTAATTTCATGCACCAAGAATGTAATTTATACCATAAAGGAAAGTAACTGGATCAATTGGCGAGACAGCAGTCCCGTATCTGCTTTTGATGGAATTTGAAATGAGACTTATAGTCACAATAGCGATGCTAGATATATTTGCAACCTGAAAATAGAATGCAACTGATATGAACACTCAATAAATAATTGGTTTGCAGATATTTGAGCACAATTGCATACATTTTAAGATCATTGACAGTATAAATAAACTTACCTCAAACCCAAATCTGCGATTTCCAAGGTTTTTTCCATTAACTGGAATAAGTGTTCCCTGACTTGTATTCAGAGAATTTAGAATTTCTGTAGAAGAATTGAGAACAGGTTCTGAGAAGTACAAATACACCTTCAACTTCTCATAATCATTAGTTGCCTGTACAGTCCTGATTTTACTATTTAGTTGAAGCAGCTTTTCAGGAACATGAGACCTGAGATCGACAAATAAACTTCTTCTATCTGTAGAAAGCAAATAGCCACCAAACGACCTGAGCAAGTTAGGTAACAACAAAAAGAAATTCGGTTTGAAAAATGTTATTGTTCAAGAGAGCCAAAACTATGAAAAGAAAAACTCATAGCTAAAAGGTAACTTGATGATAATGTGGAAAACCAATAATTATCAGCAAGAATCAGCACAGATATAACTCTTCATGTGAAATATTAGTAGAGTTTCTAATTTGATTAGTAAAACCAACACTCTAGTTCATTTCATAAATTTTAAAAACTCAATGAGATCAAAACAATTGAACTCACCAAAATGTACATAGAAACTGGAATTTTCTGCCCTTGAAAATTTGTTCCCGGCAGTATCAGTACAAAATTTTCTTTCCATTACCAACATTACTCTCCCGTACTGAACGTTAGATGATAAGCTCACAAGAAGAGAATATTTGAGGCTTGGTCGTACAGTGATAAGTGAAGATGGTAAAACTTGGCCAGCACCATAGACCAGCAGCTGAAAAGAAAGTTGAAAGTATTAAACGATTTGGCTTATAATTTTCAACACATCATTGTCGAATGATCATTAATAAAAAAAACTACTCCATTGTGTCTGAACAACTTTGCAAAATAACTTTAGTGAAAGATTGATATATTTTCTTGGCCACGAACTCACGTTACAAGCATTCACAGAAGAACATCCAAAACCTCCTCTGCCACTACATGGTTCAGTAAAAGAAATATCTACAGAGACATTTAGAGCATTCGTAAATGATGATGATGCAGTTATATACGCTGTAGGAGGAACAGTATCTGCAAAAATGATATAGAATTGAACATCAGTAGCCAGAAATCAAAGTAAGTACAACTGTCAACATATCAAAACTTGAATATCAGAGCATCTAATACCACAATAAAATGTAATTAACGCTACTTGTTCAGTTGTCAAATTTTCGTTCTCTATTGCATGTGATTTGATAGAATTCACATTTTAACACTAATCCAGCTGATGTCGAAGCACTTCTACAACTAATTTTTTGTACATACTCGGTTTCTGAACTGGAGGAACGATAACAAGAACTCAAAAAAGATAAAGGAAGGCTTATTAACCAACAATCCAGTTATGGCTAGAACAGCCAACTCCTTGAGATCCATTGCCGCAGACCTCAAACGTATGATTCCCATCCTGCAAGCCCATGTATGAAACCTCCCGAGCTCCACAATCTGAAGCAATGGCATCATCCAGCTGCATACATTATATTTAAGAGAAAACCATCAAATTTAGTAACCAAGATTTTCACAACAAAGATACCATGCAATTGTCAATAGATAAATCAACTTTCAACACAATGAACTTAAATTATAGCCGCATAGAGAACCTAAAAACAAGAGGAGGTTATTCAAGTGACACGAATCCGAAGCAAGTTCTAAGAAATACCATGTATATGGGCAGCAGTTGCCTAGAACTTCTTTCATTTTTTCTTGGAAGAGACCTTCGAGTTGTGATTTAACAACAATTCTTAACAATCAGGAAATTCAGAAGATGTAATTTATAGGTAATTTTATTCTCTCATTTCAACAATTCTTAACTTTACAAATATAAAGAACTAAACAAACCTTGCAACTGATGCTACAGTCAGTGCAATTCTCATTTCCACTGACCAAAACTTCAAACAAAAATGTGGCTGAGTTCAGTCGTGAAAATAACTTAGGAGCCTTCAAGAACTTCACAGAGACCACAGAACCATCACCATGAGCTCTGAAGAACAAAATTGAAAGAACCCAACATTGCAAAACCACCCATGAAAACTTTTTCAAGCTCATTTTATAGGGGAGCCACAAAAGTGAAGTCTTAATTATGCAGAGGCCAAAATCACTGAGCACAAAAGAAACATTAATGGAGGGTTTGTGCTGAAAGTGTAATACAAAGAGAGAAACGCAGTGCATGGAACTATAAAAAGGAAAGAGAAAGAGAAATTAGAAGAAATTTTAGAAGATGGGTAATGAGTTTTAGTGGCTGATGAAGGTTACCAATTAATTAAAGATAGTGCAGATGAGACTGACAGTTCAGGGGAAGTGCGTAATGTGATGTAATGTGTTTAGATAAGTGAGAAAGAGAAAAATTTCAAGAAGAAGAATTGTAAATCAAAGTAGAGGAAAAAAAAAATATGCATCTCTGTATGCTGTTGTTGAACTTCTTACCTATTAAACACAGTTAAAATGGCAGCAGCTCAAAGACAATGGAAATGAATCTCAGTAAAAAAAAATTCAATTTGTTAAAATGCATCTTTCTTTGTGCTGTGTATGAAATGTAAATCATTAATTTCATGGACAACAGAGGAATCAATACATGAATTATGGTTCTTTTTCTTTATATAATTAGTCGGGATCCTCTGCGTTGCACCAGTTATTTTTTTTTTAAAAAATTAATATATATATATATATATATATATATATATATGGGGTAATTTTTTAAATTATTTTCCTGCTTGGTGCATGTTTGTATTTTTCACTTAATAGTAATTCTAATCTCCTCATGCACCGTAACACATTTCTTGGAACGCTTTCTAGATGAAATGCTCACCTCATGCATTGCAAATCTGAGGCAGAACTTGGCCCAAAAAAATAACATGTTAGTTAGCAAATAAGCTAAAGATGTACATAAGAAAACCGGGGGAAATTGAAAACAGAGAACTGAAATGAGAAAAATTTATTATATCATCATATAACCAACTTTCTTTGACACAATGTATCAATAATAAGAAGATGAGACAAAGCAAAATATTTTCATCAAGCATATTTACGTTACTTTTGTCTACGACAACTAATTGTTCTTATTTCATGTGCTATATATATATACACACACTTTTCATCATGTAATGTATTTGGAAGCTTAAAATTATAAATAAATAATAATGACATGAGAATTGAGAATTGAGAATTGAATTTATCATTTTGTATTTTTCCAAAACTTTTTCATGTATACATCCACCATGGATGCACATTTATTACATTTTTATTATATTTTTCAATATTTGGGTGAACTAGTAAACAAAGTTTTACAATTTATTTCAATTTTGATAATATGCTAAACATTTGATATATAATCGATAATTTTCGTTTAATATATAATATAGAACATACTAATGGAAATTTAAATATGTTTTTAGCAGCTCCTATCTTATGTTATATAATAATTTTCCGAATATTATATATCATATTGATGAATTTTCTGCAAAGTCAATGCTGGGAAAAAAAGGTGGTTTCAACTTGATTTTATAGATAAAGATGTGTTTACACAAATAATTCAAACAATTTTTATTA
>SKCR01046249.1:0-65601 GCA_019454045.1 Zanthoxylum bungeanum | reverse complement strand
AAACCAACCAAAAGATACAAGCTATAAATTTTTCCTTCAGAGTTTTTAATATGTGGAAATACCAAATGTTACAGGAATAATAATAAAAATTGATAAATTGGAAGGGAATCCAGACTCCCAATTATTAATACTTCGATAAATCAATCACCTCTGAAAACAACTCAAGAAGTTGTCTTGTGGAGTTTTAACCTCTCTCCATGTTATTTATCAGCATGCGAGCTCATGTACAGTTTTAACTATCTTCAGAACAAACAAATCTACGTTTCAGAATCAACAATAACAATCCAAAAATATTTTTATTAGTCCCATACGACCAGAAATAAAAACTGCTTCAAAAAAAGACAAAATATAATATGCTGAAAACAAATAACCCAAGTGAAACAAATATGAAATTACTAAAAGCCTCAAAGGACGTATCTAGTAATAATCTCCTTTGTGTTAGTTGTGTCCTCTCTCTCCTCACTAATATTTCCCACCTCATTTTCATATACTCTTCGTATCTCTTCTTTCCTTCCTCTTCCCTCCCATTTAATTTTCCCCTTTTACCCACCATTCCCTTCTTCAATATGACCAAACTATCCTCCCCACTCAACTTCTTTCCGTAAGTGTCCTCCAACTGGAACACCACCTTAGTCACGTGCATCTCACCACTCTGAAACCCCTCGCACGTGACTGCAATACCACACTTCGCGTATTCTAGTGATGTTCCCTCTTCCCCTGCAGAGAATACCCATGCATAACGAACGATCACTTCTTCGTCTGACAACAAGTTACGTTCTACCGTCACCGGCTTGTAGCTTGATAGATTCATCGCCCGCCGTTCGATTGGATCTATCAGAATCCAACTCAACGTTAAACCCTCGGCGAGTTCGCGATACATGTTCTCGTTGATCGGTTGTGGTAACCGGGTGAGCGCCGAGTCTTTCCGGTTAAGTAATTTAATTCTAAACGGGGAGCTGTTAAATGTTTCAGTTTCTATAACTTGACTGAATAAGTGCCTCTTCTGATAATGAACATCAACGGCTGAGATGAACTCTGACGGAAGGTTGAGATCAGAAGAGGAGGTGGTTGCGATGTCGGGATTAGTTAAGGAGTCGGAGAAGAAGGAGCGGTGGCCTTGGGGGAACGAAGAGATGACGTGTCTTAGACGTGGTGTGTTGGTGGAGGGCCACGTGGAGTTGCAAATGCCTGTCCAGAGGGTTTCGTTGGAAGCGATGAGGGATTGGAGTTCAGAGGAGACGCAGGAGGCTGTGGCGAGGGATGCGGGGTCTAAACGTGTTAAGATATGAGTTTCGATTACATCAAGATCGACGGCGGAGATTGAACTGCCGGTGGCCATATGCAGAGGATGTGCTGTATATGCTAGTGTAGTGTTTGATTAAGAAGGGCTTAATGTTTGGAAGTTATATATATTCATATATCTGGAAATTACGATTGAGTTTTCTTTTCCCTCTTTCTTTTTTAAATTAATTGCTTTTAATCACGTTTTTTTCATTTTATGTATATGATAAACATTGTTGCCAGTAATCCACGTTACATAAGAAAGAAAGAGAGTATACAAAATTAAAAATCCATATCTTCCGAATCTTTTCGAGGGGAAAAAAAGCATCTTTAGGATTGTTAATGGGAAAATGTCATTTTTATATTTGAAAATTAGTTTATGTATTAAAATGTTAAATATCTCTAAATAAATTTAATTTTATACCTAAAATTTTGATCAATGGACTAAGTTATATTTTTTTATATGTAATTTTATATATTGATGGAAAAATTTTAGGTGTAAATTAACACAATGGCTAAATTTTAGGTGTAAAATTGAATATAAAAACATAGTGAAAGTTTTTGGATATTTTGAAACATAAGTCAATCTTCAATTTTCCTCTTGTTGTTTAAAAAAAAATTATGTTAGGTAGTATGTCTATTTTTAAGCAATGACCCGTGCAGATTTTTAGTAGGGTTTAGCTTATTTTAGGTCGAATTTAAGTTTTACAAGGGAATGAAATATTAATCATATTAGAAATATGATATAAGTCGCCTAAGAAAATAAGATATAGAATAAGAAAGAGATATGAGGGTCCCTCACCATATAAAGGGAATATAAAAAAAAAAAAGGCAATTATAGGGCAGGCAAGAAGCATTATATCATTTTTGTGTATATCATTTTCTTTTTTAAAATTGGGTAAAAACTAATGATGACATGTTGAAATTTGGAATTGTCGTCGGTGACTGAGATCTAATTTCCTACAATTTTTTTACTATTTTATTCACTGTTTTTGACAGAGAAATGAAAAGAGGGGGAAATGGGAAATGAAGGGATCATGACCAGAATATAATAATAATGCACGAATATTTGACTGGAGATTTAGATTTCATGTTTAATTGAGTTTTGTATTAATTTTTTTTTATAATTAGTGATTAGTAGTTTTAAATAATAATTTAAATTTAAATAAATTTTAATCATATATTATTATTAAAATATATATGACAAAAATTATAAAAAAAAATTCAACGCATTTCAATTACGTTAGGCTAATTTATTTATTTTTTAATAACAGGATTCCCATTAATGATTAATAACGTTTTTTCTTTTTAAATAACTGGATTACCATTAATGGACGTCACGTCAGATGGGGCTTATGCCTTGATAAAGTGTGGGATCACAGCCCATCTGTTTTGACTTTTTCTAGAAATGCTCATCTGTCATCTCTGTACCCTGGGTATGTTGGAATTTGGATCAGTCGTCACTTTCTAAAATGTGAGATTTAGAAAAATAAAAAATAAAAAAAAATAAATTAGAATATACCCATACGTATTTTACGGTAGTGGCCCTTCGAGAAAGATTGGCTCTGATCTGAGCTTTCAATTTCAACTCTCTCCCTTTTCTTTGGACAGTATTAGGTGGTGGCAGTGGCACCCCACTAAATAAGTTCCATTATAATTTTACAAGTAGATAGCAATATTTTTTGCTTATTTTAATAAAAAATAATAATAAACTTATGAAATTTGTATAAAATTTTATAAAAAAAAAACACTTTAAGATACAAAATATCTAGTATTTAAATTATTTTTGTCTTATATATATACTAATTTTTGTCTGTGCCTACGGCACGGTGTTACAGAATTAAATGATTTTATTTTTTAATTAAATTATGTCTGTGCCTACGGCACGGTGTTACAGTATTTGGCTGTGCCTACGGCACAGTGTTACAGAATTAAATGATTTTATTTTTTAATTAAATGATTTTATTTTAACTTTCTATTTTTTAATTTGAAAATTTGAAAAATTTTGACCATTTCCATCCATCAATTCACTATCTTTCCTCCAATTACCAATGAAATGATCTGAGCAGTCAATTAAAGCCACATAAAGATAGCCGTTTGATACACTATCTTTCCTCCAACACCATTCTCCTTTATTATATATATATATATATATATATATATATTTCACTTTTAGTATTTATATATAACTTTTTGTGTAATATTTCATGTGAGTATCATTACTCTATATTTATTATTTGTGTCGTTTACTTCTTGAAATTCTTGAGAGTGTTTTGTTGTAAAATGAACAAATGGATTGGGATTTTTATATTTGGTTGTTAGTTAAAATAGTCTTAAGGAAATGAATTACATAGGATAAAACTAATCTTAAGTTTTTACAAAAATTTCAAATTAAATAAATATTTTTTTATTATGAAAAGTTAATCGGATTCTTCAAATTTAATTGTTAAAGTAAATGAAAAATATTACTTATTTTTTAACTTTCCAATAATATATTGAAAGTTTCTTGACGTAAAAATACTTTTTAAGAGCTGCACCCAAAAACAAATTAAAATAATATATTGGTAATCAATAAAATATCCATGAGTAGTGAGGATAAAAATTAAAATATACAATAACATAGGAGTTGGTTAATTATGATTTCCCATATGAGGGCATACTCATTAGTCATTACCCAAGTCCTATAATTCATTTATTAACTCAATCTTATATATCGGTGAACACTGAATTTTTCCGATCGATATTCGGATCCAAAAAAACTACATAAAACGAATTATATCTTATCTAAATTCATGTAAATCCAAATATATTAGACGAATTTGGAAACCATATTTTTGTTTAACATATATATTGTTATTTTATATTTTTATTAATTAAAGCTTATAATCAAAGTTGGTAGGCTAATCATATATTTAATTTTATTGTCGGTTGGGTTTTTCACTTTTATTTGTTTGTATTTATTTTCATAGAACTTACTGATCAATACCACCTCGGTCCAATAGCTGTTATGGGCTAAGCATGTGGTCTTATTGGAAATGGGATGAAAAAAGAAATAATAAAAGAGGTGCTATTGACACTCCTCGTATATGTATATTTATAAATACAAGGAAACATATCAAGTAAACTAAGTCCAAAATCAAAATCATCTATAACTGAATTTGGTCCGTAGTTAGAATGCGCCGGCAAAGTACGACTGCCAACGTGTCTAGTTTTATTTCCATGAAACATATGAAAATTAAATTGGATGCAGAAGATATGTTTTCGTCACTGACAATTAAGTATTGCTTCAAGAGGCACCTACCAAAAGTATGAATTTAGTGAAATAAGCTTTAAATTATTTAATTCGAACAATTAAATAAAGACTCTAATTGGTCAACGTTAATGAAGTGGAATGGGTAGATAAAAAATAACACTAAAGGAACATCAGAAAAACTATTTTTTTTTTTTTTTAAAAAAAAAAAAAGAAAAGAAAAAGATATCACTTCTTATAACTCATATATACATTAATTGAAGCTGTGGAGATTTTCACTCCTCAAATAGAAATAAATCTCCGGAAAAGAAATAACCCTAGAGAAGCAAATAGGGCTACCCCAAAAGCCACATAAAACGTATCTAATTTCCCTTGTAGTGTTGTGACCTTTGTTACCTCTCTCACTATCCTCTCCCTCTTCGTTTCCATATATTCTTCGTATCTCCTCTTTCCTTCCTCTTCCCTCCCTTTCACATTTCCCCTTTTGCCCGCCATTCCATTCCGTAAAATTACCCAACTATCCTTCCCGCTCAACTGCTTTCCATACATGTCCTCCATATCCAAACTCACCTTCCTCACGTGCATCTCTCCGCTCTCAGACCCCTCGCACGTGACTGAAATCCCACATTTCACGTACTCCGTCGTCGATCCCTCCTCACCTGCATTGAATATCCAACCATAGCGCACGTGCACTTCTCCGGTTGACAACGACCAACGTTGTACTGCCACCGCCTTGTAGCTTGACAAATTCATCGCTCGCCGTCCTATTGGATCTATCAAAATCCAACTTAACCCCAAGCACTCGCCGAGTTCACGACTCGTGTCCTCGTTTACCGGGTGGGGTATCCCGGTGGGCATCGAGTCTTTCGGGTCAATTAAGTCAACTCTAAAAGGGGAGCAGTCAAATGTTTGTGTTCCGACAACCTTACCGAATATATGCCTCTTCTGATGGTAAATATCAACGGCCGAGATTAATTCTGATGGAGTACATTCGGGATTGATCAGAGAAGGAGGGGTTGTTGTTGCGATGTCGGGATTAGTGAAGGAGTCGGAGAAGAAGGAGCGGGGACCATTGGGGAACGACGAGATGACGTGGCGCAGACGTGGAATGTTGGTGGAAGGCCACGTGGAGTTACAAATGTTTGTCCAGAGTGTTTCGTTTGAAGTGATGAGGGAGTAGAGCTGAGAGGAGACGCTGGAGGCGGAGGCGAGGGCAGAAGCGTCTAAACGTGTTAAGATATGAGTTTCGATGACATCAGGATGGACGGTGGAGATTGAGCTGCTGCTGGCCAACGACGGAGGAGCCATTTGCATTTTGATTTTGATATGTGAGTGAGGTTTTATAAAATCTTTCCGAGTTTTGGATTATATATATAGCAACAAACTTAAAGACATTTGGGGTTCTGTCAATAACAAGATTGCCATCCATTTCATGATGTTTAAAATTAAGACGGAGCCTGGAATATTTTTTTAAGACGAGCAGCTTAGATATCTCCTTCGTATCTTTTTTGTTTATTGAAAGTTAACTTTAAGAGACAGTTTTCGAGTTTTAAAATAGCCAATTGGTTTGTAACAACAGAATTTAGCCTTTTAAGGGTATAATAATATTTTTTTTTCCCTAATATGACTTAAAATTATGATAGGTTAGACAACCAGAGATAGATTTTAATTAAAAATATATATATAATATTAATATTTTAAATGATTTTTAAAAATTACTGAGTGATTAACTCAAATTCTAAGGACTAAAGCAATGTTTAACATTTCAAATCATTTAAAAAAAAAAAAAAAAAAAAAATTGGATATACGGCAAATTTCAGTAGGGAAATATGGAATCATTCGGTCATCCCAAAGCCAAATCACAGATTATTTTTTCTGAATTTCTTAACGGCTTCCTATTACCTAAGGACAGTTAGGGTTATTATGAGGTATCTATGCCTTGTACAAAGTTTAGAAGCATGAGAATCTATCTATTTGTTTTAAAATCTTCTCAATTAAATTATATAGATTTGTAATGTGCTTACTATTTTAAATAATATTAGTTGTCAATTTACTTATATTAAATTATCTTAACAATTTTGATGATATGCTCAAAATTGATTTTTGACAATATTCCCGAAACCCGAATTTTCTGAACCGAATTCCATTTGATTCGTTCTTCAACCTCTGGAAAGAACCTAAGCTCCTGATACCATATGAGACTTTGTGAAGAAAATGTGTATTAACAACTACCATAATAAATACACGACTACTATATTAAATATATCACAACACAACTACCAATTACACACTACACAACTTAATAAAATTGATAAAATTTAACATTATACCACTATGTTAAAAAATAAATAAAAAAGTAATTGTATGATTTTATAATGTATCTCAATCTCAAGTGTGAACCACATGTGCAATACCGGCCGTTTACGTAATAATAAATGATTTATCTTCATTTGATAGGATAGAAAATTAGGCAAAGACGATGTTTTCCCATTTCATAAGGTTTAATGATATATGTAAGGATTAGGGCGTCGACGTTACCAGGAGGATTTGTTTGATTAATAAGTTGATGAACAGCGTAACATCAAAAGAGTCAAGTAAAATATTCATAATATGATTAATAGTAGAAACGTTGTCTTATTTATTCAATCTTACATCTCTTGTATGAGTGGAAATACAAATCGGTGAATATAATTTATCTCTAATCTCAAATAAATCGAGTCGAAATGTGATAAATTTGTATTGGATTTATTTAATAAACAGATTTTAATATCATGATTTTTATTCAATTGATCGATTCATTTAATAAATAAATATTCGTTTAGTCATAATATGATATAATGATATAAATTATCGAAATTTATATTGGTAGATAGATCTAAGTCACCCATGATGGCTCAACTTGGACTCGATCCAACATTAAGGGAAGTTAACTTCCCTTGATGATTGGTATTTTTTCGGGCGGGCTTCTCAAGTCTCTCCAAATACAAAATGACTCATGCCTCAGCTTTGGTTAATGTTGATGCCGCCATTAATGAATAGCTTGTTGTGGCGGGATTGTGTGCGATTGTGAGAGATAGTTTATGAGCAGTATTGGCGTGTGTTCTGCACAGAAGCCACTACGGAGGGGATCCTGAATTTGTTGAGGCAGAGCACTACTCATAGGGATAAGATCAGTCAGTCAGCTGAATCAGCTCATTACCGAGGCCATCATCTTTGAATATGATTCAAAGAGTGTGATCAAGCTGGCGTAAGGAAAGACGAGCAGTATTAAAGAGATTCAATGAGTCATTACCGATATTCAAAATGAAATTGGGGGAACGAAATCTTTCAGAGTCAAATTTAGGCTTCGAACATGCAATGTCGCATCTTATAATTTAGCTAAGCTAGCTTGTAAAAATTATGCAGTAAGCTTGGGGGAGGACTTTCCCCCATTTTTACCTTGTAACTCTTTTTCTAGTGAAATGTTAATTTCTTAAAAAAAAAAAACCACATTCCCATGCAATCACCACTTTTGGCATCCTATAAAAGGAAGCCAACGTTGAGAAGTTAATTATGATGATAAAAATATAGAATTGGAGGAATTTCTGTAAGTATAATTATGTGATGATTTTATATGATTGATTCATTATATATGTGATTAAGTTAATGAATAATAATCATGCTAATGTTTTGTGTTCTTGGGATTTTAATGAATTTCCTATAAACTTTGAACATAGATTTGTTTCATAACATGTGAGATGTTTTCTAACAATTTATTTATATTAATTCTTCGTAAATGAATACTTATGCAATGCATAATTATTAATTTACTAAAATTTTAATTGAAAAATATAAATAGTAAAGGAAAGTAACAACAAATTCTAAACGAATCAGTGAAATCAAATCCATATTATTTCATCTAATAAATAAATCGAATTGAATTGAATTTATCCACTTATGAAATGAACCAATTTTTCAAATCCATATCATCTTTAATGTAAACGAATCATGACCCAAATTGTCATTGTTGGGTCAAGTTTTGATTGGCAAATTCTGTAACAAAATATGTTCAATTGAGTTGTAATAAGTCTTGAAGACTTGAGTTGTAATGGACGCATTTTAAAGACTTTTTGGAGACTTTGAAACTCTACATATATAATGAAAGCGTTAGCCACTACACCTATGGTTGGAAACACAAAATACAAAGCATTCACATCTTTGTTTTTACATCCTTACTCTTTGATGAAACTTTGTAAAACGTCATTCATATTTGTTTTCATCTTATTTTAGAGTTCACCATTGAATACTCCATCAATCTCATGACTTTTTTGTTCTCGGTGAATATCTTTATTTGGTAACCATCATAACACCAACCCTTATAAAAACATTACCTTCAAAGTTCTAAGTACATGGCCCGCACATTGTGAGGATTATTCATAAAAAATTTATTATTCATACATATTATTCATACATACTAGTACATGGCCCACACATTGTGCGGATTTATCATATATTTTAGGTATTAATTTTGTAAATGTTCCAGATTTGTCGGTTTTATAGTCGAAATGAGACAATTGATTTACTTACACGTAATATTTATGCCTCATTTATTTTTCTCTCAAATCTCAAATAATATTTCTAATTCAATGTATAAGAGCTAATAGTTAGAGTCTACATCATGAAGCATAGTAAAAAAAAATCATGAAATAAAAAAAAACTTAAAAAATTAATACAAAATGAAATAACAAATACTAATATACCCAAAATCCAAAAAAATGTTAGGTTTTGTGGGTACTATTTAATTTACTTATTTAATATGAATTATTTTTGTATATTGTAATAGATTTTTTATTTTAATACTTTTTTATTTTTTATTTTATAATTTAATAATAGAAACATTAATTATAGAGATTATGTGTCACATATATTTTTTTTATTTTAATAGAAGATTATAATATATCTTCTTATCATAATAGGTAAGAATAAAATTAATTGTAGAGATTATGTGTCATGTGACGTGATTTTTCTTATTATAACATAGTTCTTATAAAATTATAATATTTATTTTATTGTAATATATTTTTTATTTAATATAAAATTAATTGTAAAGATATTTCAGGTAATTTTTTATTTTAATGAGTGATTATAATATATTTTCCTATTATAATAGGTTTTTAATTTAAATTTTATAATTTAATAATAATAAATAAAAATATTAATTATTAATAGGCTTATTTCTTTAATATTAGATAATGTTTTTATATTGTAATAGGTTTATTATTTCAATAATTTATTATTTAATAAAAAAAATTGTAGAGATATTTTAATTTTATAATGTAATAATAAACAATTAATTGTAGATATTAGGTTAATTGTAGATAATTTAATAGTATTTTTTATTTCAATATGATAATTTAATATGTTTTATTGTTATAATAGAATTCTTACAAAATTATAATATATATTGTTATCAATTTTTATTTAATAGATTTATTAATTTTATTTTATAACTTTAATATAAAATCGACACGTGGCGTGATATATATGGATAGAAGATTGTTATTTAAAAATAATAATTTACGTGTGTTTGCGCATAAGATAAGAAAGCAGGTTCTCGTTTAGTATGCCTTAATTTATTATTTATCATGATAATATAAAATAATGAGATTAAGATAATTTAATCCACATTTTTCGCTTTTTTTTCTTCATATTTTCGCACCATTTATTTATTTTCTTCTTGTATAATAATCTTGGACCTGAAAATTTATGTCATGTTTTAGATTTAAAGAGTGAGATGATATTTTAGTAGTCAATGACATATTTACCCAAACTTCTGATAATCATATTTCTTAGATTTTTTAGGGAAAAAAATGTCTTGCCAACTCATTAAAATATATCTGTTATAATAAATGATTTACATAATAATATATTATATATATAAGAGGTATTTTTTGAATAAATCATTCCAAGATGTCATTTTCTAATTGAGAAGAATCCAAGCTAAAATACATCCTCAAGAGCAATAGAACATTTTAAAAAGCACGGGCCTTGAAAGCCCAAGCACATATTAACTTTGTTGGGTCGAACTAAAGCCCTACCTGGGCCAGGTCCGGCCAGGCTTGAGCCCATGTCCGAAAACTTTTTTGGAACATTTTTCATCATTTGTCAACACCTATGCTATGCAAAACAAAAATCTGAAAGACCAACGGAGAAAATAGAGGCAGAGTCATCTCATCAGTCTCTACTTTCCCCTCATATCAAACAAATACTAAATGTCTTCAATATGATTAAATCGAACGCCCTCAAATGCTTGGTGATAGAGAGAAGCCTCAGTGAGTGAACATGATCATGAATATAACAAGTCACCATTGTTACACAACAATTTTATTCTTAATTTTCATTTTGATCCCAACAATTGCCATGTCTGTAAACACCTTAATCTTAACAGATATTCAAAATCTCACAAAAGACCAAAACCCTTGTCCCTTCTGAGGATGTACTTGAGCTTGGATTCTTCTCACCAGGCAGTTCATGCAAATGGCACAAGAACATTCATGAGAGAACGTAAGTGTGGGCTGCTAACAGAGACGGTCCTCATAAAAATTTATCAGGAATTTTCAATGTAGTTGTCTAATTATAACTATGCACTACTAACCATATGTCACTACGCAAATGAATCTTCCTCAACACGCTTCTTTACTGGAACTCATATGGACATGATAAATCAACGCTTCTTTAATTTATATATTATTGCTCAAAAAATTTTTTATCACGTATAAAAAAAATCTTAATTACCTTCACCATTGTCCGGATCTACTAGGATGTTTTTGACAATCCTACACTGGGAAAGTAATATGAAAGTTAAAGAGTTGAATATTTATGGAACAAGGCCGGCCATAGATCGCCAAAATCAAAGCTAACATCACATGAACATAATCGAGGAGTGTAAAATGAACAATATAGGTGTACAGGCCAAAATGGGCCAAAGACCAATTTCGATCTTTTGCTTCAGACCTAATACTGAACGTACCCCAGACACCACAACTTAAGATTCATGCCAAAGTTGCTATATCAAACCCACACAATAAAGGAAGCTCGTATTTTAGTGTATATAGGCCCAAAAACGTTCCACAAGCCCAAACCCAGAGAAATACCATACCCAAACCGTAACCAAGGCCCACCACGCTCAGACCCTTAAATACCCCTCATAACTCAGTCGTTTCCAGCCTCATAACGGACAAATAATTAAAGGCAATAAAGCACGCCCGTTTTCCAAGTATCTATATAAGAATAGGAATTCACGAAGGAGCGGACACACAAGTTCATCCACCCATAGCCTAATAGTATTCTCTCCAGAGCCTTCAGAACCTCATACCTACCGCCCTCACGGCAGCTCATAGGGATCAAGGTAATCTCTGACATTGCTCCTCCTCTTACGACAACTATTAGCTCATTTCCTCTATTGACTTGAGTGTCAGAGTGCCTACGGCATCCACCACACCGGTGGGCAGACTCTCTACGCTCACTCTACATTTGTTTTGCAGGATCGCTACTGCCCCTAACCTACGAAATATCGATTGTGGACTTTGGGCGAAAACCAGCGTCTATAATTTGGCGCCCACCGTGGGACCATAGCGATTCATTGCAAGCAAAGACCCCTCAATTTATGATCTTAACAAACATAATTATCCAAGGCTTCAAACGACAAACAAACACCAGATACCATGGTGGCATAATTAGCCGCTCTACAATATGGTTACGGTTATTGGAAGAGGAAAATCGGGCTATGCAGAGCTCCAATACTAATCTCCAGAAGTAATGGGAGCATAATTCTTCGACCTCCCAAAGGCTCGAGTCTACTGGTCACCCCAACAATCCTATCATCTAATCCAATCTCTTAGGAGACATCCGATAAAATTGGAAATCTACCATCAAGCGACCGTCCACTTAATCACCAAAAGAGCCACCATATTTCTCTAGCCGACCGATCACAATAGGTCACATCCTCAATGTGAAAAGAAACAAAAGAGTTCACATGAGCAATTCTCTACAATCTACCTGGAGTCAGGCTACAAATAAAAAAGCGGAGCCGTGGAAGGATAACCATATTCTCCATATGACATGGATAAATTGCTATCAACTCTAAATTACATATAAAAACTGTCATCTTCCCCATACAATGTAGAAAAATGATTGTCTCCTCCAGACTACGTAGAAGGACCATCATCAACCTCTTACTACATATGAAGATTGTTATATTCTCCAGACGATATGAATGGTATGTCAGCTCCAGATGACACTGATGAATTGTCATTTCCTCCAGATGACATAGGATCGTCATCTCCAACATACGACATAGAAGGACTATCATCTCCTCTAGACTACATTGAAGAATTATCGTCTCCTCCCTAAGACATGAAATGATTGTCATCTCTTCCAGAAAGCATGAAAGTCTCATGGATCGGACCCGGTCAACTGTAGACTCCCATATACCTTCATATGGTATGGTGGAGTGAAGGCTTTCTTGGACCTTCATCAGGTCCAGTCGACTGTAGACTCTCATGTACCTTCATAAGGTATAGTGGAACGCTATTTCAGACAATTGATACCCTACGCACGAAAGAAAATAAGAAGGAAACATGTGACAAAATTTTGCATGTGCAAGCCCAAACGACAAAAAAGGCTTTAAAATGAAAGCCCAAAAGAAACAAAAACGAGCAAAAACTCAGCCCATTCAGCACAAATAAACAACATATTCCTACGGATCACATAAAAGCTCATGGAGAGAGAGAAAAGGTGGCCATGTAGAGGGATATAATAAGTCATCATGGTTCCAGGCATATAGGACGCAGGTTGGTGTCTCCACATCTGAATCAAAAAGCACACTGCAAGAAATGTATGACCTACTCTCCAAATCACCATGCACATACTGCAAGATCCACGCGTAATGTAGAAAAATCGCACGAGGAAGCTGCCAACAAGCCAGCCCAAAACACGCAAAGATAAGCCCACGAAGATGCTACACAGCTCACACATAAGCTCCACTACAGATAGCTTAATGGGGCACACGTAGCATGAAAACACACAACCACTCAAGAAACAAGCCAGGCCCCACACGCCAAAGGCACACTGACACCACATGTAGAAAGATCCCCACCTGAATATGCAACATGGGGTCTCGCGCCTGTAAGCTGGCCCACTCGCCCATGCCAATTCTTTCCCAGCCAGCCCATAAGAGGAGACTCTGATCGCTGAAGATAAGCAAGCCACGTACCCATGCATGCCTCCAGCCAACTTGCATGTTTCCAGCCCACGTTTATGCAGCTAACATGAATGTCCTCCAGCCAACATGCATCCCTCCGGCCGATACATTTGTATCTATCATCTGAGATGTATCCAAGAAAATTTTGTTCATTAGCTTCCATAATTCTGCACAACTATATTAATTTCCCTTCAACAGTGTCATCACCAAACCATCATATTTTCAACTATAGGGGTTCGCGTATCATCAGCATCATTTATTTTCAGCATACCAGATCCAGTAGGAATTTCATCCCTCTGGACCAAACAAAATTGAGAGCTCATTGCACAGCTCATACTCCTCCAAAATCCAAGAGCTCAACAAAATAATTTGAGGTTCTACATCCACAGTGAAGACACTGGGGGCACATATGGTGCATCATCATTCACCAAGCTTGGTGACAAATAATGCAAGAATATCATGCGACTACAAAAGATGCGAGCTAAACCACCCAAATGCCACTCTGAGAAACCCACGCTACACCCCTTCATCTAGAAAGAGACGAACCATGCATGGTCAACCAACCTGCATGCTTCCAGCCGAAGTATATGCCCCTCGCCAACCTGCATGCTTCTAGCCGAAGTACATGCCTCTCACCAATCTGCATGCTTCCAACCGAAGTATATGCCCCTCGCCAACCTGCATGCTTCCAGCCGAAGTACATGCCTCTCGCCAACCTGCATGCCTCCAGCCAACATGCATGCACCCAGTAACGTGCATGTCCTCCAACCAACGTGCATGAATCCAGTGAAGAGAATATCATGCAGCCGACGTGCATTCCTCCAGTAATACATCTAAGTGCATATCATGCTTCTTTGAATGAAAGTATATGGCATTTTACGTGGCATTTTGGGCTTCTTTCCCCTTTTACATGCATGCATGATCCCACGTAAGGGTTATTGGGCCTCGTTCGTGGGCTAATTATTGCCAATAGTAAATGGACTTTGATCCTGCAATGAACTTGGGCTGCTTTTGTGAATGTGGAATAAACAATAAGGTGTTGCGTTATTAGACTCCTTTAGGACCTTCATCTGGTTCAGTCGACTGAGGACATTCCTCATGGCTCATGTAGAGCCAATATGAAGACCTGGACCTTCATTTGGTCCAGACTACATGAAAACTCCCCCTGGATCTTCTTCAGGACCAATAGGCTAGAGATTGTCCTGGCCTTCATCTGGTCCAGTAGATGGGAACATTCATCATTGGCTCATGTAGAGCCAAGTTAAAGACATGGCCTTCATCTGAAATTAAAGACTCTTCTGATCCTTTAACCTGTAGTATGAGGATTATCCTGACTGTCATCTGGTTCAGTCGACTGGAAACATTCTCAATGACTCATGTAGAGTCAAGTTCAAATACATGGATCTTCTTCTGGTCCAGACGACATGTAAACTCGGTTTGGTCCCTCTTCGATACCAAACGGGTGAATGTCTTCCTAGCCTTCATCAGGTTCATTCGACGGGAACACTCCCCAATTGGCTCGTGATGGAGTCAAGTTTAGTCCATGGACCTTCATCTGGTCCAGACGATATGTAGACTCGGTTTGTTTCTTCTTCGATACCAAACGGGTGAATGTCTTCATGGCCTTCATCAGGTCTAGTCGACGGGAACACTCCCCAATTGGCTCGTGATGGAGTCAAGTTCGGTCCATGGACCTTCATCTGGTCCAGACGACATGTAGACTCGGAGTGGTTCTTCTTCGATACCAAACGGGTGAATGTCTTCCTGATCTTCATCAGGTCCAGTCGACAGGAACACTCCCCAATTGGCTCGTGATGAAGTCAAATTCAGTTCATGAACCTTCTTCTGGTCTAGACGACATGTAAAGTCGGTTTGGTCCCTATTTGGTACCAAACGAGTTTAAACTTCTGGCCTTCATCAGGTCCAGTCGACGGATACACTCCTCGCTTAACTTGTGACGGAGTATGATTGGGGACAACGACCAACTGGATCTAATTGGGGACATCCCCCCAAAACTCTTGACTAGTCAGATTCGAGACTGTGGCCACGCTGACCAGACAACACTAAAGACGCCCGATCGTGGCCCAGATTGGGTAACGACGACTTTCCTGGTTTGGTCCAGACGACACGACCAACGAATACTCTCAAAGCCAATGACTCATTGATTTAAAGAGTAGGGGACAGACTGTACGGGCCAAAATTGGCCCAATGGGCAATTTCGACCTTTTGCTTCAGACCCAATGCTGAAGTTGCTATATCAAACCCACACACTAAAGAAGCCCGAATTTTAGTGTATATAGGCCCAAAAAAGTTCCACAAGCCCAAACCCAGTGAAATACCATACCCAAACCGTAACCAGGGCCCACCACGCTCAGACCCATAAATACCCCTCATAACCCAGCTGTTTCCAGCCTCATAACAGACAAATAATTGAAGGCAATAAAGCACGCCCGTTTTCCAAGTATCTATATAAGAAGAGGAATTCACGAAGGAGCGGACACACAAGTTCATCCACTCATAGCCTAATAGTATTCTCTCCAGAGCCTTCAGAACCTCATACCTACCGCCTTCACGGTAACTCATAGGGATCAAGGTAATCTCTGACATTGCTCATCCTCCTACTGTATTAGTAGCTCATCTACACTACTGACTTTGGGCGTCGGAGTGCCTACGGCACCCACCACACCGGTGGGTAGACCCTCCACACTCACTCTACCTCTTTGTTTTGCAGGATCGCTAGTGCCATCTCTTAACGAAATCTCGATTGTGGATCTCAGGCGAAATCCAGCGTCTACAATAGGTGGCATTGATAAGATTAATCAATAATAAAACTTCACATTGGAGGAATAATTGTGATATATCTTTCGTTCGGAAATTTTGCTTAAATATGAAAGGGGTGATTTGACGGCGCAGAATTTTCAATGATTCCAAAAATATATATATATATGTATATATGTCATTATGTTGTATTCACAGTTGCTATATGATAAAATACCCGACAGAGTGAAAGTTTTAATGTATTAATTGAATCAAGATCTAAATACACAAACAGCACATGGCATTGACTAAATTACAACATAACCATGCGATGATGCTAATACAAATGAAATGAGACAGCCTGAGTCAGGAGACTTAATTTGTTTTCTTACCATTTTTCTCTTTCTACCTGTAAAAATTAAGGAGACTGAACGTGCAACTTTCACTTTCTGCTTTCCTTGCGTTGTACTTTTTACTTAATTAAAGTTCCAAAAAATAGATAATTAATTTGATAACAAATTGCAGTCTATTAAAATAAATCAAAATAGAGAGAAAAATAAATCTTTTGAAAAAAAAAAAAAAAAAAATCCACCAAAAGCAAATATCAATAATTTTAGATATTATATTATGCTAAATCTTTCAAAATATTATGCCACACTTGTTGAAATTTCGATAAAGACTCTACAATGAAATTTGTTGTATGAAGATTCTTTAAATTATTAATTTCAAAAATACTTAACCACAAACAAACTATTAAATTGAAAAATATTTTTTATTTCTAATTATAAAGTAAGCATCATTATTTTTTTAACACATATAGACGACCAAGTTGCTTATTATAGGGACGAGGCACTCTTGGATAGACGTGTTATTTTTATAAACTGATTCAAATTTGGTTTGGTGGTGAAATGTCTACGGTCCCTTCTTCTTCTTTTTTGAAAATTCAACCACGAAACGGGGTAACACATTACACATATAGTACTCAATAAATTATAATGGGTGGCACCATGTCAACTAAACATATCCAATATTTATTGTTGAAATATTAAAATATTACTAAATAAATTATAATTATATTTAATACAACCATATATATTATATATTTATTAATTAGTGATATCACGTCATACATAATTTCGTTATATCAAAAAATTAATCATATCTTCTAAATAAAGTCAAAGGTGTACACGGTTCAACTCGGTATAATTTACAAAAAATAATAATTATAATTATAATTATTTGGTTTTTTTAAAAGAAACATATAATTTTTTTCTTAAATAAAAACTATAACTTATTTATAATTGTACATTTGGTTCAGCTCGATTTTTTTGATTGGTTAATGATAACAAAAAAAATTGAATACTTAATAACATTTACTAAATCTAATATTTTTTAATTTTTTAAATTATAGTACTTTTAGTCATCACTACTACACCGATTAAGCTTTTCATGAGATACAATCATCTTTTAGATAATTTAAAATGCATAAAATTAAAAAAATATCCTTTTCGAAATAAAAGAAATCACAAATATTTCATGAAACGCCAAACAAAATAATATTCACTATAAGAAAATGTGGAATTACCAAATGAATATTTTCGGTTGGTAAATTTTGGTATTTACCTACCAAATACCGATCAAAAAATATAAAAAAAATATTTCCTAACCAATTATCGAACGAAGTATTACCGACCAAATATTCAGTCGGTATTCGATCGATAAATACGACACTAAAGATTAATTTGGCGTCATTTTATTGCTCCAACAACTACAGATCGATTATTAGATCGTAGTGACCGAATATAATTGGTCGCTAAAATAATATAAATTATAAAAATAAAAAATAAAAAATATATTTTACCAACTGAATTAAGTTTTAGTAGATAACTTATATATTTTATCAACCGAATTAGCAGTCGGTAGGTAAAAATAAAAATTTAAAACTTTTGGTGATTACCGACCGAATTTTTGATCGGTAATTTCGAGTTTTCTTGTATTGAATACAACATATAAAAATATAAAATAACAAAATAATATAACTATCCTTAAAAAAATTCAATAAATTCTTACTATTTGATTAGTTCGGTTCGGTTAAATATGTTTATTTATAAGATTAGATACTTACCACACAAAAAAAAAAAAAAAAAATTCATTAAACACCAATCGTAATAATAATGTAGTAAATAAAAAAAATAGATAAGATAATAACATAATATAATTAGACTTAAAAGATTCCATAAAATCCTACTATTCGATTAGATCGATTCGGTTATGTTTGTTTAAATAAAAGATCTTTTATTTGATTTTTTTTCAGTTAAAAAATCACATAATTATTTTCATAAAAAAATTTATTGATTTGTTTGATTCAAATAACTTATAATTTTTTACCCACCCTTGCTCAAGTAGATAGTGAGCTAATGGGCTTTAGACACTTACCGTAATGATTCCTCAGATATTAAGACCTTCACGAAACAATATTGTTATTCATAGATCAAATTACACTAAGTGTATCACCACGAGATATGGGGCATTCTAATTGAAGCGAACGGGCCGTACCTCTCATCCCGATGAATTGATATGAATATAATAAATACGCCTTTCTCGTTTTTGTTTTGATTGAAACATAAAAATAGTTCATTCTTGTCCCTCATAAAACGAAATTGGATTCTTGAACCACTTTCACGCTCATGTCACTTCAAGATACTAGAGAATAAAATACTTTCAAAATATGAATAGAGAAATTTATGAAATATCTGTTTGATTGGAATCTTATCATAATCCTCATTTTCTAATGAAATCATCGAGCTATTTAAATCTTGATTAAAAGCAAGTACATCAAACTTTTCCATTGATATATGTACTTAGGATTCGACGAGAGAATGCAATTTCATTATAAGATCGCAAATTCGCAATTGCATATTGGAGAATAATACGGCCTATAGGTTCCCTTAATTGGAACTCCAAGTCTTCAAACCAGGAAAAAAAGGCTTTTAAATCAAAATTCCAATAATTTTTTTTTTGATTCTAGCCTAATATTTTGATTCCATTGTGAAATTTAATTTTGTTTCTACCTAAACTTGTACTAGAAAGATAGCTGTAAACTGATAATTCGGCACTAATTAATAAACCGTAGTATTATTTGTTCGTCAATTCCAATTCAAATCCTAAAATTCGATTAAGGATCTTATCAACGTCCATGAATGATAAATCATATATTGATCTACTGAATCAGAAATATTTGCACTGGATTTGACTTTTGGTTCAAAGTATTATCTTCTGGATGTTAGGTAGATCAACTCGAATCCTAAATTGCAATGAGAGTAAAAATTAATTAATTTAATGAAGAACTAATACCACAACCGGCACCTATAAATAAATTCATTTGATCAAAATCATTAGAAATCAATATCGTGCATGTATATGTGTGTCTATATATATATATATATATATATATATATATATATGAGTTAGGCTCGGGTAAATTTCATGTGGACTTTACGTGGAATATAAGAAAAAAAAATATTTGTCTGTTAACTTCATGTGGACTTTGTGTATTGTATAATATGGACCTAAGAATTTATACATATAAATATTAAAAAATAATATTTAAGTCTCTTCGATTTGTCCTTATATATTGTAGCTTCATTTAATCACAAAGTAAATATATCTTTTATGACTTACACTTATGATTTCTTATTTTAATTATAAGAATTCAGTCAATTAAATCATTTTTTAATAACTATATATAAAAAAAAAGGTAGCCAGCGCGCTATATGATCAATACCCAACATAGAGATTTTTTTAATTGAATACAGCACATGACATAGACTAATCTACAACATAGCGCCATGATGAAGGAGACTGAAAGACTTTCACATTTTACTTTTCTTGCGTTCTACCTTGAGCCGCCCCCATCAATTAATATCTACATAAATTAACAAATCTTCTCGAAGATAAAAGAATATAAATGTCCTAAAACTACACGCAATGTATCATATCAGCCAAATTCAAAATTTTTAAAAAAATATATAAGTGAAGGTGCGTTGATGTAATTCCCTTTTTACTATGTCATTTGTTTGTTTTCGGTATTTGAGGGAGGTGTTTGGAGGCTTTTTTCAATTCCGTACGATTTTATTCCGTAGAAAGTCTCATCCATGTTGACGTGACGGTTAATGGGCTCATATGTCCGACTCTCATTATGGCTCCGCCGAGCGTTATGATTATTGGGTGATATATATGTCATTGGTTGCGACTCGAATTAGGAATTCGGTCCATATAAGGTTCCGTTGTACTACTTGGTAAAGTTTTGATACTCTCTTTCATGCTATATCTTCCTTTAATGATTTAATATCATTAAAAAAGCATATGGTGCCCCTAAGGGGTGTGATTTGGTGACAAAATGCTTAGAACTTAATTGTCAAGTCATGAGTTCGAGTCCATGAGGTTCATTTTTTGTAAAAATCTGGGGCAGCCAGGAGTTTTACATGCTCCAATTAAGCTCGGGTCTGGTGGTTTGGCGGCGCGGTTTCCGATGTTTCAAAAAACGAAGCATATGGTGATGTATTGTGTATTTGATACATACTAACATAGCTCGAGGTTGAAACAAAGGTTAAAGATTTGTATATATATGCCTTAGAAGCATAGAAACACAATAAATATGTGATTAGGTCAAGCTTTGTGTATGTTGGACATGAAACACAAAAGTTAGGTTTTGAACCCCAAATAAGTAAAAATTCAGAATTTTGACTACCATTATAGAATTACTTAACCACATTTAGATTACCTAAAATTATTCAATGGTTACTTATTTGTGAAATTCATATTTGGTTTTTATTTTAAATTCAAATTTATACATATATGTATTTCATATATATTATATTTTGTAAATGATATATGATATTAACGAAAATCATGATTTCATGATTTTTAATTGTTGAGATGTATCTGATGAGTGTTGATGTTGGTTTTGGCGTTGAAAATTAGATTTGAGACGTTTTGAAGTGTATGGAGAAAATTGTAAACACTTAGAGCTGAAAATTTACATTTTTCAGCATTCAGGTGGGCTTGCCACGCACGATGTGCGCCTGATGCCCTAATTGAGATGTCAGAATAAGTTATCAATGAAAATAATTTAGACCGAAATAAGGTGGTGTGCCCCAATACATGCGTGACACGTACTTACCAGGGCCGGCCTCGGGGTCAGCCCACACAAGCGGTGGACTGGGCAGCAGAATTTGGCCGGACCCCATGATAAATAAAAATAATTATTTCTATATATATGATTAGGATTTTATATCTATACATTAGCCATTTTTTGGAAAAAAAAAAAATCACTAAAAATCAAAATTAAGACTCCAAATATAAAAAAATCAATAACCATCGTAACCATCACTAATCCATAGTGACACACGTATCTTATGATACAAAGTAAAGATGATTCGTAAAAGAAATTTATTATATGATGTGGACGATTTTCTAACTTTATAGCAGAGGCCGAGTTGCTTATTTGGCTCTCTCATGCGGTGTTAAACAATATCAGCAAATGATGATGGTGATGGTGATGATGATGATGATGATGATGAATAATAATAATAATAATAATAATAATTACTCTGTCCTCAACAATATAAAACTATAACTAAGCTATCAATTAAATATAAAATTATTTTTTATATGTATTTATATTATAAAGTAACCATCATTATATTTTGAATAATACATGTGGGGCCATGCCAACCACCAAGTTGATAGGGAAAGAGTCAACATTAGAGGGAAACCTTGCTATTGCGTGGATGTGATTTATTTATAAACCAATTCAATCCAATTTGGTTTTGGGGTGGAATGTTCTACCGTCCCCATAATTGCATTAATTTATTAATTAAATCAAGATTTGAATAAGACATTTGATGCCACGAATCACAGATCTGGATCCCCAGACAATAGACTCGGCCACGGTTCCCAACCGGAACTGTGGCCGATCGGTTCGGTTGGGGTTCGACCCCAATCCGAACCGGTTGGAACTGGTGGAACTGTAAGGTTCCATCGGTTTTACGGTTCTAACCGGAACCGTAGGTAGGGTTCCAACAGGAACCCTACGTCCCCAACGGCTAGTTGCCGGCTCCCTGCCCTTAATATTAAAAAAAAAAAACTGTTTTAAAATAAAATATAAATTACTAATATATCCCTAATAACGGTAATAAAACGGTTATATTTAGGGGCATTTTTGGTATCCAAAAAATTCTAAAACTCTATAAATATGATTCATTTTTTATTATTCCAACACACCAAATTTTTGAACGAAGTATTACCGACCAAATATTCAGTCGGTATTCGATCGATAATACGACTCTAAAGATTAATTTGGCGTCATTTTATTGCGCCAACAACTACAGATCGATTATTAGATCGTAGTGACCGAATATAATTCGGTCGCTAAAATAATATTAATTATAAAAATAAAAAATAAAAAATAAATTTTACCGACTGAATTAAGTTTTAGTAGATAACTTATATATTTTACCAACTGTAGGCATTGCATTTTTGCATGTGAAACCCGATGATGAGTCTCAGTTGGAGGCACTACCTTTTTAGCTAAGGATATTGCGGGAAACGGAGGTCGGAAGGGGAAATTCAAAATAAGTATGTCATCAAGTTCACTTCACAAGCTCACTGTCTTCGTTAGTGCTGCGTTCGTTACTTCGTTCGAACGTCAGACAGATTGCAGACGTTCGTGTAGCGTTCGAATTAGCGTTCGAACGGCGTCGGTGTTTCTGGTTTTGCTGCTAGCCTCGCACCCCAGCCCATTTAGTTCCCCAAAGCCCATAAAACACATCTCAATTTAATTAAATTAAACATTAAACATTAAATAAAATATTTAAACCATTTACCAATTAAATAAAACACAAAATATAATCATACATAATAAAGATAAATCAAATATATTAACTTCCTAACTAAATAAATCACATACTAAATTAAAAAGATGTCATGTCTAATTAAAATCAATCATAACCAAATTAAAGATATTGACTTCCTATTATAGCCAAGATTTGTCCCCCCTCAATCTTTGACTTTCCTTGCTCAACACCAAATCAAATCCTCATTTTAATGCCAAAATCCATTCATTGTGAGACAAGGTGAAGCCCTAACCCTTCTATATATAAACAACCCCTAACCAAAGTCATCCATCTCCCAGTTCACGCCCATCACAAGAAAAAAAGAAGAAAAGAATTTCCAACCCCTAGCTCATACACATAAGATACACACTACTCACACGCAAGTCATATCAAGAAACCTTAAGACATCACACGCCAATCACAAGAAAGATAGCAAATCATTCCCTTCATCCTTACCCTCACATCACTGAAAATACAGTAGCCATTCACACCCCATACAACACCAAAACGACCCCTACACATCACCGAAAAACCAGCCCCATAAACAGCCACACATC
Source organism: Zanthoxylum bungeanum (assembly GCA_019454045.1). Classification (NCBI taxonomy): domain Eukaryota; kingdom Viridiplantae; phylum Streptophyta; class Magnoliopsida; order Sapindales; family Rutaceae; genus Zanthoxylum; species Zanthoxylum bungeanum. The sequence continues at coordinate 41,619 of SKCR01046249.1, read as the reverse complement.
ACCGAAAATCACACCAAACACAGCAGCCCAACATCACCTTAAAACAGCGGTAAACTACGTCAAAAACAGTAGCCTAAATCACCAAAACAAGACCTGAAACAGTAAGCAGAAAAATACAGAGGAAACGGCAGCAAAACCACAAGGAAACAGCAGCAAAATGGAGTCGAAATAGTAGCTTGAGCGGCAAAACAGCGAAGGAAAAGGCAAATCAGTGAACCAGAAAAGTTGCGGAGCTTTACCCCTTCCGATCTTTGTGAAACGCGAGTCCGAGAGACGGCTTAAAAGGTTAGACCTGATGGTACTTTTCACACCCATCTTTATGTGACTTTTGTTATTTATTTGGATTGTATTTTACTTATTTGTTGAATTTTGTTTGTGTATGATGTGTGTTGTGGGTATTGGATGAATAAAAGAGTGTCGCCTCTCGTGGTATATAGGATGGAAACCCAGACGTAAATTCCGTAGCCGAATCCGAATGGACGGTAGTGCGGTCTGTACTTGGGATACAACTCCACGTACCACTTGAGTAAACGACACATTCTCTTGTTTCATGTTGCGTTGATTTATTTATTTATTTTTCGTCACTTGAATTCATCATGTTATTTCTTTATGTATGATTCAATCAAGCGCATGGGCTTAGTAAGTGGAATGAAAGATCCCATATGGGGAGGGGTTAAAGCCCTTTACCACGATGCTTCGCCGCGCCGGTTGATGTATGTTCGGTTGAATGCAAGACACGTTCAATCAGACATACTACGTTTGATATTATTGTTTTCAATTCTATGTATGCATGATTCAATCAAGCGCATGGGCTTAGTAAGTGGAACGAAAGATCCCCTACGGGGAGGGGTTAAAGCCCTTTACCACGATACTTCGTCGCGCCGGTTGAGGTGTGTTTGGTTGAATGCAAGATACGTTTAATCGGACATACTGAGCTTGACATTGTTGGTTTTTTTTATTCTTTATGTTGCATGCATCAGGTCTGGTTCCGTTCGAACGCGTTCTCGAACGCTATACGAATGCGAACCTTCTGTTTACCGTTCGAACGCGTTCTCGAACGCTACGCGAACGCACACGCACTTTCTTAGTTTCATAATGCATCAGGTATGGTTCCGTTCGAACGCGTTCTCGAACGCTATACGAACGCGAACCTTCTGTTTACCGTTCGAACGCGTTTTCGAACGCTACGTGAACACACACGCACTTTCTTAGTCTTATCATGCATCAGGTCTGATTACGTTCGAACGCGTTATCAAACGCCATACGAACGCGAACCTTCTGTTTACCGTTCGAACGCGTTTATGAACTCGAACACACTGAACTGGGACATATTCATCACATGCCATGTATAATTGTTTCTTAGGTGACTTTCTTATGAAACCCCATATAGTCATTCATATCTTTGTGCACATCATAATGAAAAGCATGTTTATTCCATTGGTTGCGTCGTTTGCCTTAGTCCTGATTTAACGCATTACGATTCATACACCTATGTCATGATGACTTTGGAGTATTATTCTTGTGGTATATCGGATGGAAACCCAGACATAAATTCCGTAGCCGATTCCGAATGGACGGTAGTGCGGTCTGTACTTGGGATACAATTCCACGTATCACTTGGAAAAGTGCTCACATGTATGATTGTACGGTTATTATGTATGCTTGTGTTTTTCGTGAATATGATATGCTAAATGAAGTTGTATGTTCGTTGTTACTTTGAAGCATTTCCGAGCATGCAATCTTAGATGTGAGATATATGTGAAATGTATGTATAAGTTTTATTTTGTACATGAGAATTTAGAAGCATGATATTCTTAGAAATAAGTGTTACTTAAGCCTGATTAAATTATATATAAATCCTCTCATTACAAGTGGCATAAGTAATAGACCATTCTGAACCCAACGGTTTGAGGTCTTCCCTTGCGAGGGGTGAGTGCGGCCTTAAATCTCATTTTCCTGGTTCACACCGGGTGGCGACTCCATTATTCTCCGGTTTAGTTCCCCGCGGACTACTCCGTACTCCCGACCGGGCCGCGAGCCCGAGACAGCATGCGTCGCCCAGTTCCTGTGTTCCCACACCAACCGAATTAGCAGTCGGTAGGTAAAAATAAAAATTTAAAACTTTTGGTGATTACCGACCGAATTTTTGATCGGTAATTTCGAGTTTTCTTGTATTGAATACAACATATAAAAATATAAAATAACAAAATAATATAACTATCCTTAAAAAAATTCAATAAATTCTTACTATTTGATTAGTTCGGTTCGGTTAAATATGTTTATTTATAAGATTAGATACTTACCACACAAAAAAAAAAAACAAATTTCATTAAACACCAATCGTAATAATAATGTAGTAAATAAAAAAAAATAGATAAGATAATAACATAATATAATTAGACTTAAAAGATTCCATAAAATCCTACTATTCGATTAGATCGATTCGGTTATGTTTGTTTAAATAAAAGATCTTTTATTTGATTTTTTTTCAGTTAAAAAATCACATAATTATTTTCATAAAAAAATTTATTGATTTGTTTGATTCAAATAACTTATAATTTTTTTACCCACCCTTGCTCAAGTAGATAGTGAGCTAATGGGCTTTAGACACTTACCGTAATGATTCCTCTGATATTAAGACCTTCACGAAACAATATTGTTATTCATAGATCAAATTACACTAAGTGTATCACCACGAGATATGGGGCATTCTAATTGAAGCGAACGGGCCGTACCTGATGTGATCCAGAATGAGCTCTGTTTGTTGGGCCAAGTTAACTTGAAGTTGTGGCTGATTGCATGGCTTGGTCAAATTGGTGTATTTGGGCCATTTTGGTGGATTTGGAAGATTCCTTGGGTTCTGGAGTTTGGTCCATGCATGAGACATTATGTGAAGGCTTTATTATGTCTAAAGCAATATTGGAATGGGTCTAGGACGTGCATGGGCTGCCTTGATTGATTTTGGGCTTTATTTCCGAATGGTGCATTAGCAGTGGCGGGATTTACGCAGTCTTCGTATTTTGGACGTAACTTTCTCGTCTGATGTCCGATTTTGGTGATTCAAGTTGCATTGGAAAGAGAACTCGTAGCTCTACAACTTTTAAGTTTTCATCAAAGTCCAGTTCAGATTCCTTCATGGTCTAAATGAGGACGCAATGTATCCCTATAGTTTTTATATTTTATATCTTTTTTAAGTTATGTGTTGTTTAAGTGTTGGGCTGAACATTAATTAAATTAAAAAGCCCATGGACGAAATTTTCAAGTATTTTATTAGGGTTTTATTATATTTTGGTAGAATTATGGTTAGCCACCTATTTAAAGGGGCATTATTCATTGTAATGGATAATTAACCAATAATATATCTTTTTACAAAACAAATTGACTTGTGTCATCTTGAGGGAGTGGATTCTTTAATTGGTTTTACGGAACAAAAGCTTATCAACGTGTGGCAAACGTTGTGGCGCTGTATCGCTGTTCAGGATTCTCCAAAGAAATAAAGAAAGGTTTTTAAGGGCAATGTTCCTTAAGGGTTGGACTTGATCTTGGAAGGATTTTGTTCTTACAAAATCAAGATTCGCGGTTCTTGGGGCTTAGAACACGTGGAGGGGTTTGCTTGGCTTTGTTCCAGGCAGGTTTCTATCAGTACCTCTCATCCCGATGAATTGATATGAATATAATAAATACGCCTTTCTCGTTTTTGTTTTGATTGAAACATAAAAATAGTTCATTCTTGTCCCTCATAAAACGAAATTGGATTCTTGAACCACTTTCACGCTCATGTCACTTCAAGATACTAGAGAATAAAATACTTTCAAAATATGAATAGAGAAATTTATGAAATATCTGTTTGATTTGGAATCTTATCATAATCCTCATTTTCTAATGAAATCATCGAGCTATTTAAATCTTGATTATAAGCAAGTACATCAAACTTTTCCATTGATATATGTACTTAGGATTCGACGAGAGAATGCAATTTCATTATAAGATCGCAAATTCGCAATTGCATATTGGAGAATAATACGGCCTATAGGTTCCCTTAATTGGAACTCCAAGTCTTCAAACCAGGAAAAAAAGGCTTTTAAATCAAAATTCCAATTATTTTTTTTTTGATTCTAGCCTAATATTTTGATTCCATTGTGAAATTTAATTTTGTTTCTACCTAAACTTGTACTAGAAAGATAGCTGTAAACTGATAATTCGGCACTAATAATAAACCGTAGTATTATTTGTTCGTCAATTCCAATTCAAATCCTAAAATTCGATTAAGGATCTTATCAACGTCCATGAATGATAAATCATATATTGATCTACTGAATCAGAAATATTTGCACTGGATTTGACTTTTGGTTCAAAGTATTATCTTCTGGATGTTAGGTAGATCAACTCGAATCCTAAATTGCAATGAGAGTAAAAATTAATTAATTTAATGAAGAACTAATACACAACCGGCACCTATAAATAAATTCATTTGATCAAAATCATTAGAAATCAATATCGTGCATGTATATGTGTGTCTATATATATATATATATATATATGAGTTAGGCACGGGTAAATTTCATGTGGACTTTACGTGGAATATAAGAAAAAAAAATATTTGTCTGTTAACTTCATGTGGACTTTGTGTATTGTATAATGTGGACCTAAGAATTTATACATATAAATATTAAAAAATAATATTTAAGTCTCTTCGATTTGTCCTTATATATTGTAGCTTCATTTAATCACAAAGTAAATATATCTTTTATGACTTACACTTATGATTTCTTATTTTAATTATAAGAATTCAGTCAATTAAATCATTTTTAATAACTATATATATAAAAGATCGTTTAATGACCGATAATGAGCCAGAACTTATAAGGACCGATAAGACTTTATCAATAAGAAAACATAACATGCCGCATGAATAAGGTAGCAAGTGCAGTGTGCCACTAGACTGAGAGTCAGTGGTAACCTTTGTTCTCCCAAAAAATAGAAGAATAGGGTTCGAGTCTCTCCAGACGTATGGTGATATATTTACCTTAAATGATATATTTTGAATATAGAGATTGGGTTCAACTCTAATAGACATAAACTCTTAGATGTATTATAAATATATATATTTAGTTTTTCCATGAATTTCAAATAAAAAAAAAGGTAGCCAGCGCGCTATATGATCAATACCCAACATAGAGATTTTTTTAATTGAATACAGCACATGACATAGACTAATCTACAACATAGCGCCATGATAAAGGAGACTGAAAGACTTTCACATTTTACTTTTCTTGCGTTCTACCTTGAGCCGCCCCCATCAATTAATATCTACATAAATTAACAAATCTTCTCGAAGAGAAAAGAAATATAAATGTCCTAAAACTACACGCAATGTATCATATCAGCCAAATTCAAAATTTTAAAAAAATATATAAGTGAAGGTGCGTTGATGTAATTCCCTTTTTTACTAGGTCATTTGTTTGTTTTCGGTATTTGAGGGAGGTGTTTGGAGGCTTTTTTCCTGAATAATTCCGTACGATTTTATTTCGTAGAAAGTCTCATCCATGTTGACGTGACGGTTAATGAGCTCATATGTCCGACTCTCATTATGGCTCTGCCGAGCGTTATGATTATTGGGTGATATATATGTCATTGGTTGCGACTCGAATTAGGAATTCGGTCCATATAAGGTTCCATTGTACTGCTTGGTAAAGTTTTGATACTCTCTTTCATGCTATATCTTCCTTTAATGATTTAATATCATTAACAAAGCATATGGTGCCCCCTAAGGGGTGTGATTTGGTGACAAAATGCTTAGAACTTGATTGTCAAGTCATGAGTTCGAGTCTATGAGGTTCATTTTTTGTAAAAATCTGGGGCAGCCATGAGTTTTATATGCTCCAATTAAGCCCGTGTCTGATGGTTGGCGGCGCGGTTTCCGATGTTTCAAAAAACGAAGCATATGGTGATGTATTGTGTATTTGATACATACTAACATAGCTCGAGGTTGAAACAAAGGTTAAAGATTTGTATATATATGCCTTAGAAGCATAGAAACACATAAAGATAAAAATTCAGAATTTTGACTACCATTCTAGAATTACTTAACCACCTTTAGATTACCTAAAATTATTCAATGGTTACTTCTTGTGAGATTCATATTTGGTTTGTATTTTAAATTCAAATTTATACATATATGTATTTCATATATATTTATATTTTGTAAATGATATATGATATTAACGAAAATCATGATTTCATGATTTTTAATTGTTTGAGATGTATCTGATGAGTGTTGATGTTGGTTTTGGCGTTGAAAATTAGATTTGAGGCGTTTTGAAGAGTATGGAGAAAATTGTAAGCACTTAGAGCTGAAAATTTACATTTTTCAGCATTCAGGTGGGCTTGCCACGCACGATGTGCGCCTGATGCCCTAATTGAGATGTCCGAATAAGTTATCAATGAAAATAATTTAGACCGAAATAAGGTGGTGTGCCCCAATACATGCGTGACACGTACTTAGCAGGGCCGGCCTCGGGGTCAGCCCACACAAGCGGTGGACTGGGCAGCAGAATTTGCCGGACCCCATGATAAATAAAAATAATTTTTTCTATATATATGATTAGGATTTTATATCTATACATTAGCCATTTTTTGAAAAAAAAATCACTAAAAATCACAATTAAGACTTCAAATATAAAAAAATCAATAACCATCCTAATACAAAATCCAAATATATATTTTTTTTCATTAAGATTTAAGAGTAATATATTTTAAGAACTCGTTTTGGGTCTCCTAAAACTCTAATCTGCTGTTGTCAGTAGCACAGTTCCGCCGTAAACTTATAGAAAATGATATTTCCATAGTGACACTCAAAAATGGATTTCCTATATATCTTGTAGTTGAATAACATGCTCTTTTATAAGGCATGAAAGGGTGCCAATAGGGCACCCATTGGGTTGGGGTGCAACCCTCCAAAGGGTTGTACCCCTCTCATGCACCAATTGCATCCAAAAGACATATACATCCTTTTATGAATTTTTTGAAGAATTTCCAACACTTTAGAAATGATATATGGATATGCTCAAAATAATGATGGGGTGAATGAGAATTTATCTCACAAAGTGCACTCATTGAGAAGTAAAAATAAAAGAAATAAAGTTTATCATACATCTAAAATCTAACTAAGGTTAAAAGAGCTTATATATAAAAGTGAGATTATGAGTTAGTAAAAATAAATGGATAGAGGCTTTTTTTTATATACGTACACGAATGCACAGTTCAAATCGAGTCGGGATCGCATTAGCCTTGATTTTGCTAATTAAGTGGAATACCTAATTTTCGTTTACTGCCAACAACATTATTCTTGCACCAAACCGAGGGAGCATTATTCACCAACCAAGTCCAGAGTCACTTTCTTTCCGAATCAAGTTCAATGCACAACAGACTTCATTTAGGTGATTTGGTAGTGCTCCAAAATTACCAAGTTCAATAACTATTGTAATATTTACTGTTTATCTATTATATTTATGATACCAATTTCGCTATTATTAAATCATTTCCGCACTAATACCGTGCGTTTTTTTGCCAACATCTTGGACATAACATTTTAATAGGCATTGTTCGATTAAAGTGTAGTGCCAATAGGGTTCCAACAGGAACCCTACGTCCCCAACGGCTAGTTGCCGGCTCTCTGCCCTTAATATTAAAAAAAAAACTGTTTTAAAATAAAATATAAATTACTAATATATCCATAATAACGGTAATAAAACGGTTATATTTAGGGGCATTTTTGGTATCCAAAAAATTCTAAATATGATTCATTTTTCATTATTTCAACATACCAAATTCTCAACTCTCGCATTTCCTACAATTCTCTTATTCTCAATCTCAATTCATACAATTCTCTTATTCTCATTCTCAATCTCAATTCAATTAGTTATTATCATTCACAATTAGTCAATTTTCTGATTTTTCTTCCTAATTTCTCAAACGAAAAATGGCAAGCTCATCTGAGAACATAATGTCAAATATGCCAACCAAAGAGAGCGGCCCTAGTGTCGGTGCACAATCACGGAGAAGAGAAGTTAAGGCTCGTTCCTCGGATGTTTTCAAAATTCATTTTCATTTGGAACGCCTAGAAGATGATACACAACGAGCAATTTGCAACTATTGTGGGGTTATCTACAAATTTTCTGGTGGATACGGCAATATGATCAAGCATATGGAAAGACATCATCCGGTTGAACTTAGAATTAATACGACGCAAACTCTAATGGCCAGGTACAAATCATCTAGTAGAGGTACGAGTGCTGTAAATTTATTTAAATATTCTGATGCAAAAAATATAGAAGAATTTGCGAAATTAACTTGTATAGCACATCTTTCTTTAAGCTTTGGTGAAAAACTTCATTTTACTAATTACGTGCATAATGCTTTAAATCATTCTGCATGTAGAATGACTCGAAACACAACAAAACGTCAAATTTTAAATTATATAAAGTTGGTAAAATTATTTTAAATGAAATATTTAAATAGATGAAATGTCGTATTTCTATATGTTCTGATATTTGGAGTGACTATTGGCAAACACACTCATACATTTATTTCTTCTTGAAAGTTTGAATATTGCTGGTGCTCTCGATGAACATGCTGAAAGTAGCGATCATAATGATATTGTTTTGTTAGAAGCCATTACTGTTATGAATGTAAAATGGTTGAATTATTTTAGAGACATTCCTTTACTTTATCTTATTGCTGCTGTTTTTGATCCTAGATTTAAATTAAAAGGTTTGAATGATGCTTTACAAGCTTACTATGGTTATTTAGGAATATTAGAAAAAATTGATATTACAAGAATAATGACGAAATTAAGAAATGATTTAATTGAGTTATTTAATGATTATATTGTAAGATATAACTTAGGAACATTAGGTGAATCTAGTAGTAGCGACTCGGTAATTCAAACAAGACTTAGCGCAGGGGATCGTTGGTTATTGCAACGAAATAAAAAAGCTAGAGACACGGCAACTAATAACCCCGAATTATATAATTATTTATCTACAAATTTCGAGTTTCCTACTGAAAGTTTGGTTAGTAAAATTTTAATATTGCTAAAGAGATATTGGCAGCACCTATTTCCACCGTTGCGGTTGAGCAAGCCTTCAGCTTGGGAGACAATATATTGGAAGCTAGATGATCTTCATTACATCCAAGCATTATAGAAGCAACAACTTGTGTGGATGATTGGACTCGAGCTGATCTGAGACATCAAGAAGATGCCCCCGATGATTTTGAAAATTTATTCGATAATGCATCTGCAACAATAAGTGCAAGCGGAACCGGAGCTGAAGGATCAACTGATAATTATGATTGATAATTGTAAAATTGTAAATTTACAAAGGGGAAATGTCTTAAAATTGTAATGGAACTACGTGAGCTTTGATTCATCTCACCACTGGAGGATACGTAGGCAACTTAAATTTTTAAAAATTTAAGCTCAAGCTCTTCAATGTAATAATTTTATTTATTTATAAAATTAATCTCATTTATTTTAATTTATTTTCGAAATTCAAAAAAAAATCAAATTGAATCAGAAACATAGTTGCCTACGTATGACATAGAGAGCAAATGACAACAAAACTACGCGAACACAAACGAGACAACCTGAGGTGACTGAACTTGTTATCTTGCTTTGTAACTGTTTGCACAATTTTTTTCTCAAATAGCGTGTAAGGTTCAAACCTCCTGAGACAAAGTCCCAGCAATGAGTATTTGATTAAGTGAATAAGCCTCCAAGGGGCACAAGCACACAAGTTACAGCCTAAGGATTACAAAGCTATGAAAATAAAAATAAAATGCTCATAATGAATCTTCATTTGTTCTTTCTTTCTTTCTTCTTCCCATGCTTGAGCTTTTTATAGTGAGTCTCTGTTAACCTCTTGAACGGTTTCGCTTTTCTTGGTTCACGACCTCCCACTTCTCATACTTGCAACCACTCGACCATATGTCTAGTTGCTGAGTTCTTGTAATTGTTGGATCATGCGTCTAACTGCTGAGTTCTGCGTGAAAACTGCCAGATCGTGGATGGTTACAGCCTAACCGCTAGGTCGTGGGATCAACTGTAGCGCATGTTAATCGTCTTGACCTCTCTTTCTTTCGTCGTCCTGATTACACATCGTCATATGGTGTGGTACATGTTCGCCCTAATTGCTTTTCATCCCACATTGACCCGTTTGTCATAGGGTGATTTTCTTTTGCCAACAATTATCCCCAAAATTCGCCTGGATTGAGTTGGAAAGTGAAATCGAGATGAATTTCTCAATTTGGGTAAATGTAGGGCGGTATCTATTGGCCACATACTGGCGTCGGCCTGCAGGTCTTCGCTCTATTGTCCTTTCCGTGTATTACGGGCTGTCTTTTACATTCCCTATGTGAGTCCATCATTTCTTTATTAAATGCGCGACCTTCCCAACACGTTTCATCATGGCGCCAATTAATGAGCCATTTTTCGCGTCATTTTGGTGTCAAATCACGTCACACGTCACCCTTTCATTTCCCTGTTATTATCCTTCACGTCGAATTGTGTTACAACACCTTTCATTCTTTTAATTTTCCCGCTCTTTCCTTCATTCGTCGAATTGGGCTGCGACACATGTCCTAGGGGCGAGCTTTTCACTTTTGCTATATAATAGTTTGGCTTGCTATTGCCCTCACTTTACTTTCTACTTCCTCTCTTGTAAAATCGTCCACCTTTTTACCTTCAATTTCTCTAATGGCTTCGTCTTCTTCCGTTTCGAAAAGGCTACATCAACTTTCGATGATTACCAAGCTACATTAGGTGACTCTTTTGTGGGTGTATTTGGCATCCATACCCTTGACGAAAACTACGGTCAGTGTTCATTGGGCCCTATCTTTATTGATGACAATGTCATTGCTACTGTGGGACACATGAACTGGACGACGCATGCTGTCCCGGGCTCGCGGCCCGGTCGGGAGTACGAAGTAGCCCGTGGGGACTAAACCGGAGAATAATGGAGTCGCCACCCGGTGTGAACCGGAAAATGAGATTTAAGGCCGCACTCACCCCTCATAAGGGAAGTCCTTAAACCGTTGGGTTCGGAATGGTCCCTTACTTATGCCACTTGTAATGAAAGGATTTATATAATAATTTAATCAGGCTTAAGTAACACTTATTTCTAAGAATATCATGCTTCTAAATTCACATACATACATCAACAAGTTCATCTAAATTATATGTAACACATATTCGAATTTGCATACATCCTATTTGCATGTAATCTATGTCTCAATTTGCATACATAAGGATTATCATACGGCAAGCATACAAGTTAATGAACGCATGGTGGACACAGAAGCGCAAACAGATAGCATTCTTACTAGCATGCATATTAAGAAAAGATTTTTAAGCGCATAACAGAAATAGACAACTATAGAGGTAATATAAATACATAACGTAAAAAAGGGTAACTATGTGCTAAGATGGACATGTCGTAATGTGATGTAAGAGGATCTGTTTACTGTGGGCGGTCGTGCAGCGTTCGTAGACGCGTTCGAACGGTAAACAGAAGGTCTCGTTCGAGTAGCGTTCGTAAACACGTTCGAACGGAAATGAAACAGAATACTCACGTTCGTATGACGTTCGTTAACGCGCTCGAACAGACATGAAACAGAATGTTAACGTTCGTATGACGTTCGTGAACGTGTTCGAACAGAAATGAGACCTGATGCATGATAAGGCAAAATGCACGCGTGTTCGAGTTGCGTTCGTAAACGCGTTCGAACGGGAACAGACATGATGCATGATAAGGCAAAATGCATGCGCGTTCGAGTTACGTTCATAAACGCGTTCGAACGGGAACAGACCTGATGCATGAAATGGGACGCAATACATAAATGGAAAATAGTACAATGCGAGGCGCGGCGAAGCATTGTGGTAAAGGATTTTAACCTCTTCAATTAGAGGACCTATCATCGCACTTACTAAGCCCATGCGCTCGATCGCATCATGCATACAAACATAAAGACAATCATATCAAACTAAGTATGCCCGATTGGGCATATCTTACATCCAACCGAACACACATCAACCGGTGCGGCAAAGCATCGTGGTAAATGGCTTTAACCTCTCCTCATAGGGATCTTTCATTCCACTTACTAAGCTCATGCGCTCGATCGCATCATGCATACAAACATAAAGACAATCATATCAAACTACTGTTTTCACATAAGATGGGTGTGAAAAGTACCCTCAGGTCTAACCTTTTAAGCCGTCTCTCGGACTCGCGTTTCACAAAGATCGGAATGGGTAAAGCTCCACAACTTTTCTGGTTCACTGGTTTGCCTTTTCCTTCGCTGTTTTGCCGCTCAAGCTACTGTTTTGACTCCGTTTTGCTGATGTTTCCTTGTGGTTTTGCTGCCGTTTCCTCTGTATTTTCTGCTTACTGTTTCAGGTCTTGTTTTGGTGTTTTAGGCTACTGTTTTTTGACGTAGTTTACCACTGTTTTAAGGTGATTTTGGGATGCTGTGTTTGGTGTGATTTTTGGTGATGTGTGGCTGTTTATGGGGCTGGTTTTTCGGTGATGTGTATGGGTCGTTTTGGTGGTTGTATGGGGTGTGAATGGCTACTGTATTTTCAGTTATGTGAGGGTAATGATGAATGGAATGATTTGCTATCTTTCTTGTGATTGGCGTGTGATGTCTTAAGGTTTCTTGCTATGACTTGCGTGTGAGTAGTGTATCTTATGTGTATGAGCTAGGGGTTGGAAATTCTTTTCTTCTTTTTTTTGTGATGGGCGTGAACTAGGAGTATGATGGCTTTGGTTAGGGGTTGTTTATATAGAGAAGGGTTAGGGCTTCACCTTGTCTCACAAGGAAGGGATTTTGGCATTATAATGAGGACTTGATTTGGTGTTGAGCAAGGAAAGTCAAAGATTGAGGGGGGACAAATCTTGGCTAGATTAGGAATACAAAATATTTAATTGGTTATGATTGATTTTAATTAGGCATGACATCTTCTTAATTTAGTATGTGATTTATTTAGTTAGGAAGTTAATATATTTGATTTATCTTTATTAGGTATGATTATATTTTATGTTTTATTTAATTGGTAAATGGTTTAAATATTTTATTTAATGTTTAATGTTTAATTTAATTAAATTAGGATGTGTTTTATGGGCTTTGGGGAGCTAAATGGGCTGGGGTGCGAGGCTAGCAGCAAAACCAGAAACATCGACGCCGTTCGAACGCCAATTCGAACGCTACACGAACGTCCGCAATCTGCCTGACGTTCGAACGAAGTAACAAACGCAGCACTAACGAAGACAGTGAGCTTGTGAAATGAACTTGATGGCGTACTTATTCTGAATTTCCCCTTCCGACCTTCGTTTCCCGCAATATCCTTAGCTAAAAAGGTAGTGCCTCCAACTGAGACTCATCATCGGGTTTCACATGCAAAAATACAAGGCCTACAGTCGCCCCCACTTTGATGGGACTTGTGTAATGTGCAACAGTGACAATCCTATCAAAGTTATGCAATGCATTTTCACTTACCTGGCTTGGCAGCTGTCACTTGACTTACCATGTGTTGAGTTGAGTTGATTTGGTGGTGAGGTGCTGCGACCCTTGGTTCATTCCCGAACCATGCTCCATTTTTAGAGCGCCATTTTCGGCATCTTTTGTGTGTGTGCTCCATTTTGGAGCGCCATTTCCGGCATTTGCTGTGTGTGCTCCATTTTGGAACGTCATTTTCGGCATCTGTTGTGAGTGCTCCATTTTGGAGTGCCAACTTCGGCGTCTGTTGTAAGTGCTCCATTTTGGAGCGCCATTTTCGGCGTCTGTTGTGAGTGCTCCATTTTGGAGTGCCATTTTCGGCGTCTGTTGTGAGTGCTCCATTTTGGAGTGCCATTTTCGGCGTCTGTTGTCAGTGCTCCATTTTGGAGTGCCATTTTCGGCGTCTGTTGTGAGTGCTCCATTTTGGAGTGCCATTTTCGGCATCTGTTGTGAGTGCTCCATTTTGGAGTGCCATTTTCGGCATCTGTTGTGAGTGCTCCATTTTGGAGTGCCATTTTCGGCATCTGTTGTGAGTGATCCATTTTGGAGTGCCATTTTCGGCATCTGTTGTGAGTGCTCCATTTTGGAGTGCCATTTTCGATGTCGGTTGTGAATGCTCCATTTTGGAGTGCCATTTTCGGCGTCTGCTATGTGTGCTCCATTTTGGGGTGCCATTTTCGGCATCTGTTGTGGTAGCGGTTCATTTCTGAACCGTGTTGTGCGAGAATGTGGCTCAATTTTGAACCGTTATTTTGTGAGATGGTCTTTGCCGCTACAAACCTGCGAACACAAAACAAACATTGCATGTATGTGATATGTATGCATGTATGCATGTACATGTATCATATTCCGATGAGTTAGGCCTTCCTTGGTCCATTTCTGAACCGTGCTCCATTTTCGGAGTGCCCTTTTTCGGCGAGATGTGAAAATGGTCTATTTCCGAACCGTTGCTGATGAGAGATAGTCCATTTCCGAACCATTACTGATATGAGAGTGGTTCATTTCCGAACCGTTGCTGATAATGATGTGGGCCCCGCCCCCATAGTACTATACCCGGCAGAACTAATACTGAACCAATGTGGGCCTCGCCCCCCAGAATGCCATACCCGGCAGAACTGATACTGATGATGTGGGCCTCGCCCCCAGAATGCCATACCCGGCAGGAACTGATACTGATGATGTGGGCCTCGCCCCCAAACTGATATTGATGTGGGCCTCGGCCCTAAACTGATGCTGATAATATGGGCCTCGCCCCCCCAAGCTGATACTGATTCATTTCTGAAACTGACTGTACTGTTTTTGCTTCCGAAGATTCCCCGTGTTCTAAACATCACTGAATTTCATAGTATCAATGTTGAATGATTTTCTCAAATATACTCATATTGCAGAAGAGATTCAGCGAAATAATGTCTTTATTATCATTTAAAAAAATGATTCGAACATGTAGACTAAGTCAATGTCTGTATTAAAAATGCATGATCAAATAAACTATGAGGGATGATTTCATCATTCGCAACATTTCCTTCTTCATTGGCCTAAGGTTCTCCACCGCTGTCATCCCATATTCCTATGAATGAAGCTGAGTGGCTGAGAGTTTGGAGGACAAGGGTTTCGGGTAGGCCAGAGTTGATCATGTAGTTGGGTAGGGGATTTCTGTGTGCGTTGGGTTGTTCTCTTTCTGGGTCAGGTATTTTGTGAGCATCGATGAGGTTTTGGATTTCATGCCTAAGACGGGTGCAGTTGTCAGTTTCGTGGCCTCTCCTCTGATGGAAGTGACAATACAAGCTTAGGTTAAGGTTCGGTGGTATAAGATCTGGAAGTGGTTTAGGCTCTAAGGGTTTTAGGAGTCCTTGTCCCTTCAACTTCTCAAGCACCTTAGATAACGGCTTCCCCAGGTTAGAGAAATACCGGTTCTTGATGGAAGCAACCTCGGCAGTAGCGGGCTTGGTCTCAGAAGGCCCCCCAAAAGTTCTTCTATTCTGGCCATAAAACTTTCTGTTTTCAGCTTCTTCTTCCTCAATATCCATGACAGTTTCCCTCAACTGTCGAAAATCAGAAATCATCGAAGTCATCCTCCTCAGCTTACCATAAATAGAGGGCTTGGCGCCCTTGATAATCATCTTAATTTGGTCTTTCTCTGAAGGCCGAGTCTGCATTTTCAAAAGCTGGCTTCTCCAGCGATCCACATACTCTTTGAAACATTCATCTGGCTTCTGCTTAGTGTTCTCCAAATCACAGAGTGACAAGTCAATTTCTAAGTCTGTAACATACTGCTTCATAAAAGCATCAGCTAGTTCCTTCCAATCTTCCTTAACCTTCTTCTCAAGGCTATGATACCAAACCACAGGTGCCCCCTCGAGTGACATCACAAACATCTTTTGGACTTGGCGCTGTGATAGGCCCACTGAACTCATGACTGAGACATATTGCTGCAAATGGACTCTCGGGTCTCCATTCCCATTAAACTTGGCAATGTCGGGCATTTTAAACTGAGCTGGCAGTTGTTCTCCGAACGTCATTGCCTCATAATCTAACAGCTCTTCATGTTTACCCCTCATTTTACGGGTAACTGTTTCAACCTGATCCCGGAGCTTCTGAAATTCTGAATGAGACCCAATCACTCTGTCTGTTGCATACTCTGCCATGTCATCATCAAAAGTGGGGATATCATCCCTCAACCCATTCGTAGGCTCCTCACGCCTCACATTCTCATAATTTCCCCCAGCACGGGGCACAACCATATTTGTCATGGCAGTAGTCAAGGCTTGCAACTGTTCAGTGACCTTGGCGAGACCGTTTTCCAACTGATCCATACGGGAGACTTCAATATATGATTCACTCATGTCTGTTCCCGATATTTTGGTGAGTCTTCCTTTTTCCCTAACCCAACGGGAATCTATGATGGCTTTTAGAGCACAAGGGTTAACATGATGTATGTATGCATGGGGTGCATGAGATGCATGTAACATATATAACATACTACATCAACTAAAATGTTCAAACAAGTCGGCCCATTATCATTTTAGAAGCTTTTGGGCTAACTATCATAGGAATGAACTCGTCCCAGTTTAAATGGCCCAACGAGTTCACATCTCATGACAAATGGTCCAAATGGATCCAAACGATGATGTTCCCAAGCACAAGCATAAAAGAAAGATAATGCAAACATATAGTAATAACTCCTGCAGAATGGCCCATCAACATTTCAGAAGCTTTGGCCCAATGGTCATAAGGTACGAACTTGCCCCAGTTTAAATGGCCCAGCAAGTCCGCATTTCTGACAATGGTCCAACTGCATCCAAAATCCAAATGAGGATGGTCCACAAGCACATATTCAAGGAAATAATTGTTACTTTAGCCAACCCGGTCTATGGGTGGGTTAGCAAGAGCATAGACAAAGGCTCTCACCGGCGAATGATGGCCCACAACTAGGTCTCCCCACTCAAGGGTTCGAGCAACCAAGTGAGCGCACCCTTTTTTATACACTAAGGTACGTGCCAATGAGCTATAGTGTGTGACGGACTGTCAAATGGATTTCCTGTTGTAGATTCCCCAGAGGGAAGGTGGAGCGAGGCTCACTTAAATACCCAAGCCTCTTAGGCTCTTATCGCTTGTTGTCAGGAATAAACAACGAGTCCTCCAAATTAGTCCATCACAATAGGCTACGAGTAGATGGCTATCTAGGTGCATTCACAACTTTTCCTTCTAGAAAGGTAGTGAATGAAGGAAGACACCAAACCATTACCTAGCCTCAAAATGCCTTTGATTAAACCCTCACTTTATCCACTATAGGCACGGTCAATTAAAACATAAATCCAAATATCACAAGTCAATATTTCGGGGCCAATTCTCTATCCCCAGTGGAGTCGCCAGACTGTGGGGACACAAGAACTGGGCGACGCCATACTGTCCGGGCTCGCGGCCCGGTCGGGAGTACGGAATAGCCACGGGGGACTAAACCGGAGAGTAATGGAGTCGCCACCCGGTGTGAACCGGGAAAATGAGATTTAAGGCCGCACTCACCCCTCGCAAGGGAAGACCTCAAACCGTTGGATTTGGAATGGTCCCTTACTTATGTCACTTGTAATGAGAGGATTTATATAATAATTTAATCAGGCTTAAGTAACACTTATTTCTAAGAATATCATGCTTCTAAATTCTCATGTACAAAATAAAACTTATACATACATTTCACATATATCTCACATCTAAGATTGCATGCTCGGAAATGCCTCAAAGTAACAACGAACATACAACTTCATTTAGCATATCATATTCACGAAAACACATGCTTGAAAATACCTCAAAGTAACAACGAACATCCGACTTCATTTAGCATATCATATTCACGAAAAACACAAGCATACATAATAACCGTACAAGCATACATGTGAGCATTTTTCCAAGTGATACGTGGAATTGTATCCCAAGTACAGACCGCACTACCGTCCATTCGGAATCGGCTACGGAATTTATGTCTGGGTTTCCATCCGATATACCACAAGAAATAATACTCCAAAGTCATCATGACATAGGTGTATGAATCGTAATACGTTAAATCAGGACTAAGGCAAACGACGCAACCAATGGAATAAACATGCTTTTAATTATGATGTGCACAAAGATAAGAATGACTATATGGGGTTTCATAAAAAGTCACCTAAGAAACAATTATACATGGCATGTGATGAATATGTCTCAGTTCAGTGCGTTCGCGTTCGTATAGCGTTCGTAAACGCGTTCGAACGGTAAACAGAAGGTTCGCGTTCGTATGGCGTTTGATAACGAGTTCGAACGTAATCAGACCTGATGCATGATAAGACTAAGAAAGTGTGTGTGCGTTCACGTAGCGTTCGAAAACGCGTTCGAACGGTAAACAGAAGGTTCGCGTTCGTATAGCGTTCGAGAACGCGTTCGAACGGAACCAGACATGATGCATGCAACATAAAGAATAAAAACAACAATGTCAAGCTCAGTATGTCCGATTAAACGTATCTTGCATTCAACCGAACACACCTCAACCGGCGCGGCGAAGTATCGTGGTAAAGGGCTTTAACCCCTCCCCGTAGGGGATCTTTCGTTCCACTTACTAAGCCTATGCGCTTGATTGAATCATGCATACATAGAATTGAAAACAATAATATCAAACGTAGTATGTCCGATTGAACATGTCTTGCATTCAACCGAACACACATCAACCGGCGCGGCGAAACATCGTGGTAAAAGGCTTTAACCCCTCCCCATAGGGGATATTTCATTCCACTTACTAAGCCCATGCGCTTGATTGAGTCATACATAAATAAATAACATGCTGAATTCAAGTGACGAAAAATAAATAAATAAATCAACGCAACATGAAACAAGAGAAGGTGCCGTTTACTCAAGTGGTACGTGGAGTTGTATCCCAAGTACAGACCGCACTACCGTCCATTCGGATTCGGCTACGGAATTTACGTCTGGGTTTCCATCCTATATACCACGAGAGACGACACCCTTTTATTCATCCAATACCCACAACACACATCATACACAAACAAGTTTCAACAAATAAGTAAAATACAATCCAAATAAATAACAAAAGTCACATAAAGATAGGTGTGAAAAGTACCCTCAGGTCTAACCTTTTAAGCCGTCTCTCGGACTCGCGTTTCACAAAGATCGGAAGGGGTAAAGCTCCGTAACTTTTTTGGTTCACTGATTTGCCTTTTCCTTCGCTGTTTTGCCGCTCAAGCTACTGTTTCGACTCCGTTTTGCTGCTGTTTCCTTGTGGTTTTGCTGCCGTTTCCTCTGTATTTTCTGCTTACTGTTTCAGGTCTTGTTTTGGTGTTTTAGGCTACTGTTTTTTGACGTAGTTTACCGCTGTTTTAAGGTGATTTTGGGCTGCTGTGTTTGGTGTGATTTTCGGTGATGTGTGGCTGTTTATGGGGCTGGTTTTTCGGTGATGTGTAGGGGTCGTTTTGGTGGTTGTATGAGGTGTGAATGGCTACTGTATTTTCAGTGATGTGAGGGTAAGGATGAATGGAATGATTTGCTATCTTTCTTGTGATTGGCGTGTGATGTCTTAAGGTTTCTTGCTATGACTTGTGTGTGAGTAGTGTATCTTATGTGTATGAGCTATGGGTTGTAAATTCTTTTCTTCTTTTTTTTTGTGATGGGCGTGAACTAGGAGTATGATGGCTTTGGTTAGGGGTGTTTATATATAGAGAAGGGTTAGAGCTTCACCTTGTCTCACAAGGAAGGGATTTTGGCATTATAATGAGGACTTGATTTGGTGTTGAGCAAGGAAAGTCAAAGATGAGGGGGGACAAATCTTGGCTAGATTAGGAATACAAAATATTTAATTGGTTATGATTGATTTTAATTAGGCATGACATCTTCTTAATTTAGTATGTGATTTATTTAGTTAGGAAGTTAATATATTTGATTTATCTTTATTAGGTATGATTATATTTTATGTTTTATTTAATTGTTAAATGGTTTAAATATTTTATTTAATGTTTAATGTTTAATTTATTAAATTGGGATGTGTTTTATGGGCTTTGGGGAGCTAAATGGGCTGGGGTGCGAGGCTAGCAGCAAAACCAGAACACCGACGCCGTTCGAACGCCAATTCGAACGCTACACGAACGTCCGCAATCTGCCTGACGTTCGAACGAAGTAACGAACGCAGCACTAACGAAGACAGTGAGCTTGTGAAATGAACTTCTAATTTCCCCTTCCGAACCCCCCTTCCGTTCCCACAATATCCTTAGCTAAAAAGGTAGTGCCTCCAACTGAGACTCATCATCGGGTTTCACATGCAAAAATGCAATGCATATAGTCACTCATTCGCCCAAGACCGATCTTCAAGGTATGAGGTCAAGTCTAGTATTAGACCGTTCACGCCCACTTATTGAGGAAATCCCAAGGGACCATCCATTATTTGAACATCATCCGTTGGACGATCCTGTCCCAACTGTGTAGGACCCAGATGACGAGCCCATTCGGCCAGAGAATGAGCCTATTTGGCCTGATGACGGGCCTTTTTGGCGTCATCTCAAACGAATTTATCCATTGTTATGCGGATGTGTTGCTGCAGGGTTTATGGGGATTTATAGGGATATAGACGGTCTATTTAGTCTGACCGAATTGGCCGGAGGAGGCTTGGTCTCTGTATAAATATGATGTAATTTGTCGCATTTATGAAGAGATGAAAGTTATTTATGTGTCTGACTCTTCCGATTCTGATTCTTCTACAGAGGCCCATCCAGCAGCCATGCCGCGACGATCATCATCTCCTCGAGAAGTGTCCCATGTCTCTTCAACGCAACAACCTTCGGCTCCTGAACGGTCTTCGTCCTCAGTTCCTCTGCCCTCTCCTCTTCGGGCGACGTCTTCTGTTCCTTTGGTGCAGCAACCTTTTGCTAGAGAACCTGCAGTGCCACTTGAGGCCCCTATGGCAACTGCTGGTGAACCATCCAGTTCAATTCAGAGGCTCGAAGCCGTAAGCCTATTATTCTTATCTCTTTTATCATTCTTTTGATTCGTCTGTTAATTCCTTTCGTGCACACAAGGGTCCGATCTGTTATTGCAATCGGTCCAGGACCTTCTGGATAATCTTGATCGACTAGCTCATACTCTGTCTCAACCCTCTTCATCTTCGGCCATAGCCACTTCAGACTTGGAAGCCCTTCGGGAGGTTATTCAGCAACATGCTTCTCTCACTCCTCTGGAGATCGGTCTCGCCGTAATGCCAGAGAACATGCTCAAACTAGAAAAGACCTCTTCTGAGTTAGAGCGACTGCTGGACCTTCATGTTTTGCCTATATGGGTGGAAGACCGACTTTTCCTTCAAGATCTACAGAACGATGTTACAACCTTCATCCCTCGCTATCGACACAGACACAGTCAAAAAGTCAGGATTCGTTCCTCCATGTCCAAAAAATAAAGGCTCCGAGATTCCATTGACACTTTTTGCCAAGCCATACGAGAAACTACATATGAAATGATGATTGAAGAGTCGGTATTGCTGGACTTAGAACGACATTTGCAAGACATCCAGCGTCTCATCGAGAAGAGTCGCATGAGAAAGGAAGCCAAGAGAAGAACCACAACTTCTCAAATAACAGAGGCGAACGCTTTATTGGCCGAATATACAGATCTGGCCCAAGTTGATTTCGAGAAGAGTTTGAGCGATCTAACGGCGCCTGACATAGAGATGCAGAAAGAGTGGCGTCGATTGAGGAGATGTTATTGGTTATGCAAAACTTGCCTAGGGGCTTTCAACGACCTCCCGCTAGTAGATAATTATGTTTTCATGCACTGTTGAGACGTTACATTCGTCATTCACTTGTAATTTTTTGGACATTTTTGTCCGTTATTAATCAGATTATTTATTTACTTATCATTTACTTTTGTTTGCTTTGTCTCGACCTCATATTTTACCCGGAGAACGTTACATTATCGTGTTCTCATAACGAAGACATGTATTTTTTTAAGTATTTATCGTTTATCGCTCTGTTTAGCAGCACGTTTTCTACCTCGAATGGACCCTCCCAATTGGGCGACCATTTTCCATATGTCGGATTCTTGGCACCTAGTGGCAGTATAGTTTTCCATACTCGTCTTTTCTGAACGATTTGGCCACGACTTTCCGATTATATCCCTTGGCCATATTTGTATTCTGCGCTTCCAAACGATTGATGACATCGCATTTGACATCGTCCAATTCTAATAAATTTTGGATCATTGGTTCGCTGTAATTTTCCTTTGTCAATTATTTTTACAATGCCACCATAGTGGATTTAATATTGACTTCAACTGGTAATACGACCTCTTGACCATATACTAATTGAAATGGCGTGACTGAGGTACTCGTTCGAGGTGACGTCCTATAAGCCCATAGAGCCTGACTTAAAAATTCGTCTCATTGTCTGGCATTGTCCGTTATCATTTTTCAGATCAATCCTTTGAGGGTTTTGTTGGATGATTCTGCCTGACCATTTGACTGGGGGTAGTATGAAGTAGTGTTTACCAGCTGGACCCTGTATTCGGTCAGGAACCTCCTAACCTTTTCGCCGTTCAGAGAAGTACCGTGATCCACCATTAATGTCTGAGGAATATCGAATCGGTGGATAATATGCTCTTTTATGAACTTGATAATTTTCTCTCTGAGAAATCTCTACTACCGAAATTACTTCCACCCATTTGGTGAAGAAATATGTGACGACGATGATGAATATATGTCTTTTGCTAGATGTGGGATAAATTTTCCCTATCAAATCCATCGCTCATCCCATAAATGGCCACAACTTAACAACATGGACCATTTCGGTCGCTGGTGCTCTCTGAATGGGCTCATGTTTCTGACAAGCAATGCATCACTTAACATACAACACACATGATTTTCCCATTTTCGGCCAATAATATATGCTCCTTATGATCAACCACCCCATCTTTATTCCGGCCTGGTGAGCCCCACAGACCCCTTCGTGTATTTCGGCCATAATAGTCTTGGATTCCGATGGCCCTATACATTTTAACAACATGCCATCTTGTCGCTTTTTGTATAACACATCTCTCAATACCACATAGTTCAAGGCTTTTAGTTTTAACCTTCAGTCTTTCCCATTTTCTGGTTGTCTTAGGAACTGTTGATCTATCTTCTCCAATCGTCCTCATTTGGGACTTCAGCGGTCATAACGTCCATCACGCCTTTCGCCTTACCAGGGCTGGTTTGGCCTCATCTCTCCTATATACGCTATCTATGCTTGTCTGTTTATACCTTGAGGCTGCTTGGGCCAAGTTATTGGCCACCTCATTCTTCGCCATTGGGACGTGTTCCAGCTCTACGAAGTCAAATTGATCTAGCAGCTCTTTTGGTATATCTGACAGTGCATGACTGACGGACTCTAGCACTTAAAGACTCCGGTCACCTGTTGGATCACTAGTTGCGAATCTTCTTTAATGGACAAGTGTGTCACTCTCATATTAAGGAGTTTTTCCAACTCAAATATCAAAGCCTCATATTCGGCCTGGTTGTTGGTGTAACATTCGTCCAACTTGACGATGAAATGGAATGGTTCTTCTAACGGACTGACCAAGAGTATTCTCTCCTGCTCCTTTTGACGTGCTAGACCCATCGAAATGCATCGTCCACGGCTTTAAATTGCATTCGTCTATTTCCATTTCTATTTCTTTAGTGGTGCTTAAACATAGGTGATCAACTAAGAAATCCGCCAGGGCCTGATTTTTTACGGCTTGTTGGGGTTCATGTCGTATATCAAATTTCGACAATGAAAGAGACCAAAACACAACTCTTTGATGTAAAATATAACGAGAAAACATGTACTTTGTTATATTAATTTTGTAATTAAGTACACAGTAGACGGCCTAAGGTAGGCGCGTAATTTAGTACATGTGAAATACAAAGCTAAACACAATTTCTCTATTGGAGAATAATTACATTCATATCTCAACAATTGTCTGCTGATATAATAGATGGCTCGTTCGACATTCGCATTGTCGTCCTGTGCAATCATTCCAGCAATGGATTGCTCTTCAGCGGATATGTAAAGCTTAATTGGCCGTCCTGGCATAGGGGGTATCATCACCAGTGGTTGTGACAAATAATTCTTCAGGCTCTCGAAAGTCTTTTGATGTTCCTCGGTCCAGATAAATTCTTTTTTTATCCTTTAGCCTCAGCAGGGACGAGAACACTTTAGTTTTTATGCACAGTTAGAAAAAATCTTTTTAAGAAATTAATTTGTCATATGAATCTTTGCAACTCTTTTTTATTTTGGGGTGGCTTGGCTTCAACAATTGCCCGAGATTTATTGATGTCAATCTCAATTCCCCGCTGGTGGACCAGAAAGCCCAAGAAATTTCCTGCACAAAACCCCGAAAGCACATTTGACAGGGTTTAACTTTAATTTGAATGTCCTCATTTGTACAAAAGCCATCGCTAAGTGGCTAAAATATATGTCTATGGTCATAGACTTAACCACTATATCGTCTACGTAAACCTCTACAAAATTACTGATCATGTCATGGAAAATTAGATTCATGGCCCGTTGGTAAGTGGCCCCGACGTTTTTTTAGGCCGAATGGCATTACCACCCACTCATAACATCCTAAAGACCTCGGGCATCTGAAAGCCGTTTTATGAATATCATTTTCAGCAATGTAGATTTGGTTATATCCTGCATACCCATCCATAAAAGAATAAACTTGATATCCTACTGTGGAGTCTACTAAGGAATCCATCGTCGACATGAGGTATTGGTCTTTTGGTGTTGCCAAGTTTAAATTCCTAAAATCTATGCATATTCTTATCTTTCCAAACTTTTCATGACAGAGACGATATTTGACAACCATTCTACATATCTGGTCGTTCTAATGAATTTTGCATTTAAGAGGCGCTCGACTTCTTTTTTAATGTCAGGCATAACATTGGGTGTAAACCTCCGGGGAGGTTGCTTATATGGCATGCAGTTTGGCATAAATGGCAACCTATGTTCTACTAAAATATTATCTAAACCAGACATTTCATCGGTGTCCCAATCAAAATAATCTTTATATTTTTGTAACAGATGGATTAGTTTTTCGTGTACCTGGGCCTCTAGTTCCTTGCTGATGTGGTGATGCGTCTGTCATTCTCACTTCCCAGGTTTACCTCGTCCATAACATCTTATACCTTTGTAATGTTTACCTTATGCCGCCCATTCATAGTGTACTATTATTCCTTATTCTGTTGTTTGTTCTTGTTACTTCCTCCATCAAACAATCTACTCCACATGCCTCTCTTATTATGTCTTCTGTCTGATGTGCTAGTAATTTCTCTCTCAAGGCCGAAATTACGGCCTGAGCCTTAGCTTCAACTTCTTGTTCTGTTACATAGGCCATTAAGCTGGTCATAGTGGCCGCAAGCGCGACTTATTTTTTACTTTGTTCGCTCTTCTCCATTTGAATTGCTGGTTCATGGCCCTGCGTTGGC
This sequence comes from Zanthoxylum bungeanum, assembly GCA_019454045.1. Classification (NCBI taxonomy): domain Eukaryota; kingdom Viridiplantae; phylum Streptophyta; class Magnoliopsida; order Sapindales; family Rutaceae; genus Zanthoxylum; species Zanthoxylum bungeanum. The sequence goes on along the minus strand of SKCR01046249.1, from coordinate 16,091 downwards.
CCTCCGAAAGCCACTATAATTGGCCTTGTTTGTGCGAACAAGTCATTTAGCAGATCTGTGGGATACGGCTCGTCATTCTGAGCCATTATGGCCGAATTTCCTGCTTCGTTCATCACTCTTGTTGGCCCGTAATTCCTTTCATACATGAAATATTCGACCGAATTTGTCTCTATTGCGAAGGGCTTATTATCGGCGTGTACTATTTCTACTTCATCTTTCTGATTCCAAAAAACCAGAAATTGATGGAGGGATGAAGGAATGCATCGGCTGCCGTGGATCCAGTCTCGTCCCAAGAGCATGTTATATGTGGTCGGTCCGTCTATAACGAAAAACACTATTGTCTTTGTCGTGCTTCCCACCTGCAAGTCTAGTGGGACAACCCATTTGGCTGTTGTTGCCCCTCTATTGAAACTTGTAAGCACCACATCCGTAGGGATGAGATCGTCCTCCGATTTTTCTAATCACCCCAACATCATAACCGGGATTGCGTTGATGGATGCTCCATTGTCAATCAACACCTTAGTGATGGGTATTCTGTTTGCCTTTGATTTCACATACAACGGTCGCAGGTGCTTTGTCATTTGTTGTGGTGGTTTTGAAAACGTCACTTTCTCGGAAATTCTTATCTCCATCGTTTGCTCACCGCTGGTATTTGCCTGAGGCGGTTCTTCCACCTCGTTCCATCCAGATGGTGGCAATGTGATCGGCGCATGACAAGAGACATTATTGATGAACATCCTCCGTTTTTCCGCCCTGGTCACAGCTCGTTTTACTTTGGGCTTTCCGTATATGACGAGGTATGGAGATCGCCCCAAGTTCTCTCATAATGTCTCTACTGCAGGATTTTCGGTTTCATATAATTATCTGATAAGCCGATTTTGTGATATCCCTCTTCTTTGTGCTTCGGTCTTAATATATATTTCTTCCTCTATATCGGTCAGTTCCTCGTCCAAGGTCTATCTTTCTGTTATCGCGAGTGCTACGAATTCTGTCTCATCGTCGTCGTAGACATCTTCGCTATTTCCAGAGATCTCATTGTTGTCCCCATTGAACTTTTCGGACAACAGGTAATGATTAGCCACAACCGGAGGCATGTTGCCAAACTAAATAACAATTGGGGGGCTCTTCGTCGTCTGTCTCATCTCATTTTCGTCGATCGAATTTGGTACGTTATTTACAGCTCTCATCTATCTCTTTTTGCCACCATTTTCCTTACTGCTCACATCCGGCTTCTTTCTTGTATGGGCACAGATTGTAAGATTATGGTAAGTGGTGAGTTTCATTTCACCTTACTGGCGCATCATACGGCCATAGTTTCTTTGGTGTCTTCTCAATTGTGTCCTTGTCATTTCGTCCACAAGAGGGTAATTCTTCCCTGGCCGTTGGCATGTGTACGGCCGATGGTACGAATGTCATACGTTGGGTCGATGAATTTTCGGCCTAAACGTCCTTATATTTTGGATGAAGTTTGAATGTTCTCTATAAAACCTTGGTGCGAAGGTTCTTGGCTGCCATGCTACTGGCTCTTTCTTCACTGGCATTTCAAAGGTATCTTCCAGTTCTTTCATCCACTATATGTTGTTTTTGCACTGTGCGTACAAATTTCGTAGATCTTATCTTTCTTGGGATGCTTCAATCATTTCAAGAGCGCTTGGACGATGACCGTCCTGATCTTCATCTATGACCAGTTTGAATTTTGGCAAATTCATTTTGGTGAGGTCCGAATTAATCATATTTAATTCCATCGGCTTTGGAAAAGGGTTGTCGTCCACTGCTATCTTCTTTTCGAACGTTATTCGTCCAGATTCTATGGCGTCCTGCAAGACATTCTGAAAAATAAGGCAATTGTTAGTTGAATGAGACCGTGCATTATGCCATTTACAATACTTGTTATCACTGATTTGTTCGGTGCTTGGCAGTTTGTGGCGGTCGCTCACCTAATTTGTTTATCTTTATATAACTGATCGAATACGGCATCGACCTTTGAGATATCAAAAGAGAAGTTCCTACTCTTTTTATCGTTCTCTACTTTGGCCTGAAGTTCCGCCCACGTCTTGCAGACGTACAACTTCCCTTTAACTAATTCGGCCAAACATAAGTCGGCCGATTCGATGTCCATTTCGCTTATTTCATAGTTGATATTCCTGTAATAGGTTCCTTTGCTAGAATTTTTAATTTGTCCATCCTCCCTTAATAACCGTTATATCGCACCACACTAGTGGTGAGTTAGGGAATATCCCAGAACTCGCGATCTTGAAATTTCTTTTGTTAGATCGAAACTAAGACAGCTTTGAGCGATTCTCACAAACTCATTTTCTGGGAAAGCCACGTAACATCGGCCTCGAGCCGTTTTGAACCTTTGTAAGAACGTCTTGGCCCATTCTCCTGGCAACTACCTCAAATTTGCCAAATCGGCCAAGGCCACTTCAGATTCGGCCTTATAGAATTGTGCATGGAACAACTGTTCCATTTGGTGCCAATTTTCCACTGAATTGGGCAGCAAGCTAACATACCATGAGAAAGATACCCCTGACAACGAGCCGTGAAATAACCTCAACTTATGGAAATTGTTCGTTTCCCCACACTGAAGGGTAAATAGCCATATGTGTTCTATGGTAGAAACTTCCCCAGACCCTTGCAAACAGAGAAAACTCTGGTATTTTGTAGTCTTAGGCCATGGATATGCTACATCAATCCAATCTGGATATGGCTTTTGATACCTCGGCCGAATCGGCCTCACCCCTTGACCGAATTGATTCTGAAGAATCTCGGTCATCTGTTCTCTCAACATATCATTGCCATTGAATGACATCGCTACGGGTGGTGGTTGTGGTCCTCTCGCAAATGAGACATAGTCGTGACCTTGCCCTTGTGAACCTTGAGACAACCCTACTTCATGTTGTACCATGTTTGGCCCTAAGTGTGGGCCATTACCTCCGGGACTTATTCCCCCTCTGGGTATCATAGGGGCAGTAACCCCTTTGCGGAGGAACATTGCTTGGACCAGCCTCGTGACTGCTTGGTGCAGGATGAGGTGTAGTCCACGGTAGGGCTGTCCCCTCATTTATACATTTGGCCATAAACTCATTCAATGAGCTTAGATGTTTGACCATATTTTCGTAACGCGAGTTACTAGCCGAAGTGAACTTATCTATGATGTGAGTGTTTTAAAGCCTAACATGTTCGACAACATCCTGGGTGAACTCGCCGAATAAGGCGCGAACCGCGTTAGGGCCTAACTCTCGAATAGTGTCATATCGGCTAGCTTCCGCTAGACCCTCGAAATGGCCTACTACATTTGGAACGTGGGGTTGGTTGGTTTGCTCCAGTCTCTCTTCCTTTGTACTCGAGCCAGTCTAAGTGTTTCTTTTCGGAGGCATTTCCATTTTTTACACCAATTCACCCACTGTGGTCGCCAAAAACTGTTTGCTCAATTTTTTGTCAAAGAGCGTGTAAGGTTCAAACCTCATAAGACAAAGTCTCAGCAATGAGTATTTGATTAAGTGAATAAGCTTACAAGGGGCATAAGCACACAAATTACAGCCTAAGGATTACAAAGCTACGAAAATAAAAATAAAATACTCATAATGAGTCTTCATTTGTTCTTCATTTTCTTTCTTCTTCCCATGCTTGAGCTTTTTATAGTGAGTCTCTATTAACCGCTTAAACGGTTTCACTTTTCTTGATTCACGACCTCCCACGTCTCATACTTGGACCATACGTCTAGTTGCTGAGTTCTTATAACTGCTGGATCATGCGTCTAACTGCTGAGTTATGCGTGAAAACTGCCAGATCGTGGATGGTTACGGCCTAACTGCTAGGTCGTGGGATCAACTGTAGCTCATGGTAATCGTCATGGCCGCGTCATCCTGATTACACATTGTCCTGTGATGTGGGACATGTTCGCCCTAATTACTTTTCGTCACTACCCGTCTTTTCTTTTGCCAACAGTAACTAAATCTACTACATACATTATAGCTTTAATTAAGTTGAACAAATGAGCCCAAAGCAAAATTACAACCTGTTGTTAATTGTAGTAAAATTACAATGGAAAGTAAATCTTCTAAAAACAAAGAAACCAAGAGAAGCAAATATGAATACCCAAAAAGCCACATACAACATGTCTAATCTCCCTGGTAGTTTCGTCACTTCGTTCAGTATCCTTTCCCTCCTCAGTTCCATGTACTCTCATATCTACTCTTTCCTTCCTCTTCCTCCCTTTTACATTTCCCTTTACCTCCATTCCTTTCGTAAAATTACCAAACTATCCTCTCCGTTCATTTGATTTCCATACATGTCCTCCATATCCAAAACCCACCTTACTCACCTGCATCTCCCCACTCTGACACCCCTCCCACGTGACTGATATCCCACACTTGACGTACTCCGTCGCCGATCCTTCTTCTCCCGCTGAGAATACCCAACCATAACGCACGTGCACTTCTTCTGTTGACAACCACCGGCGTTCTACCGTCACCGGCTTGTAACTTGATAGATTCATCGCCGCCGTCCGATTGGATCGATCAGAATCCAACTCATCCTCAGACGCTGCCAAGTTCATGCATCATCTGCTCGTTGACCGGGTATGGTATCCGGGTGGGCACCGAATCTTTCGGGTCAAGTAAGTCGACTCTAAAGAGATTGCTATCAAACGATTCTGTCTGGACCACTTTACTGAACACATGCCTATTCTGATAGTAAATATCAACGGCTGAGATTTATTTTGATGGACGGTCGGGATTTATCAGAGATGTAGAAGTGGCTGCTATGTCCGGTTAGTGATGGAGTCGGAGAAGAAGGAGCGGGGGGCCTTTGGGGAACGAGGAGATAACGTGGCGCATACATGGATTGTTAGTAGAGGGCCACGTGGCATGGCAAATGTTTGTCCAGAGAGCGGCGTTGGAAGCGAGGGAGTTGAGTGAGAGGAGACGCAGGAAGCGGAAGCGAGGGCAGAAGCGTCTAAACGTTGTAAGATATGAGTTTCGATGATATCAGGATGGACGGTGGAGATTGAGCTGCTGTGGTGGTGGGAGTCGTAAACGACGGAGGAGGATCCATATCCACTTGATTTGTGTAAATCTTATCTTTCTGTTGGAGATCGCAAGTGATGAGATTCTTCAGATTGGAGATAGCATATATATCATCAAGCGCTACTTGTCCGTTTAAGTAAATGACATTCGGGGTTCCGTTAATACCAAGATGCCATTCATTTTACGATGACGTGGACGTCCAGCCTTTAATGTTTGAGTAATAATATACTCAATTAAAATTTTACAAACTTTCTCATTGTAACTACAGTGATCTATAGTGAGATAACCCTGCTAATCTTCTCTCATTTCCGAAATTTTATATATAAATTTCAAAATGCACTTTTAAACATTTTTTTTTTTTTTTTTTTTGTGTGGAAAATTTCGGTATATTTATGAAGAAAAATCACTTAATCGGTGACGGCAATTACCATTATTATTTAGATGGTATATAAATTTCATTAATTTTTTAAACATTTTATGGGTTAATGTTTTGGACCCCCAATGTTTATTTATAATAGGGAAAATGAATTTGGACCACCAATAATTTTAGGAAATGGATTTTAAAATCTTCCTTGTTTGTCGGGATAAAAATATAGGTAATTTAGTATATTTAAAATATATTCTTATATTAATTTATAAGATTAATTCTTTAAACCCTTTAAAGACAAATAAAAAACTGTTAAAAATATAAACTTAAATGTTTTTTTTTTTTGTAAATGATATAAAATTTTATATCAAATTCTATAAATATTGTGGTCTAACAATCTTTTTTTTTTAATATCTCCACAGTTAGATTTAGTTAAGGTCGGTATAATTTATAATAGTAATTAAATACATGCAAGTCGATGATTTATTAAAAAATGATTGCCACAAAACTATTATTAGCACTAGCAGAGGATATTATTATTAGACAAATACAAAACACAAAAATGCGATAAAAACTTGCCATACGACATAGTAGAGGGTTCAGTAACTTATAAATTTTAAAATATAAGAACATTGGACCGACGCTACTGAGCTGGCACGTAAAACTCAGCGTTCACTTTCACGTGCAGGCTATAATAAAGAACAGCCTGAATTTTGTTTGGGACCAGCAACTTGAACAATATAAAATAAATTATTATTTTGGACAACAATTTAAAGGCCATAATAATAAATAAATACAGAAGTACCTTCATAAATGGGAAATAACATATCAGTTAGATGTAATATTTTTTTATTTATTTTTATATAAATCGTAAAATACTACATCTTAATAATTGTTATATTTATTTATTATTTTTTAATTTATGATAAGCGAAATGGTAAAATCTTTTAGACAAAAAGTTTGAATTATATATATATATATAAAGAAATAAGATTCTAATCTTCGGAATGCAATATTACAGAAGTTTATCATTGGACTCAAGGCAAAGTAAAGTTAGACTCATCAAATGCAAGTTCCCAATCCAATTCTGAACTAGACAATGTAAAATCGAGTCCATGATTTTTGAAGGTATAGGTTCTCACCATTTTTTCACGGTTTCATAGACAAAATATAAAAATCTTTTTGTTATAATTGTGTCTTTTTCACTAATAAAATAAATGAAGTAAATATTTTTAGAGGAAATATATAAATATATATATATATATATAATTATTATGGGAAAATTTTTATTATTACACCAAAAGATTGAGTTATGTATAAAAAAAATTTGAAAATTTTAAACAAGTTCATTTCATTTTTACACCTATATAATTTTTCCGTTAAATTAGTACATTGATTGAATTTTTTTATGTGTAAATTAATATACTAACTGAAATTTGAGGTGAAAGTCGAACTTAAAAATGTAAATTAATACATTGACAAAACTTTAGGTATAAACTTATAATTATATAACGTTTTTGAGTTTTTCATATATAAATGATTATTAAAGTGGGCAAATGATCATATCCGACATCCGTTATTATAATTTTATGCATAATATTTATATTATTTTTTTTAAAAAAAAAAAAAATTATGTATTATTAATTTATGAAGTGAGGACTCCCATTAGTAAAAACACCATAAGATTAAAGATATACTAAAAACGGCATTTTCAAATAAAACTGAACCACCGGTGGTGCATGCATGTATTATATATTCAATTAAAGTATGATTAAAGCTTATAATGCTAAGTGATAAAGTTAAAAGTTAGGCCAATTTAGATTAATTTAATTAAACTTTAAATAAAATTCGTATTTGTATTTTTGTTGACGATGATTATCCAACAGTTAAGCAATTGATGAATGATGATGGTGACTATCCAGCAAACCCTCACCTGTAAAATTCAAAAGTCAAAACTTTGAGTTTTAGATCACATCACAGGTCACAGCCAATTACTCACTTCTAGAAGATGGTCTTCTTGCTCTCACCTCTATCATCATTGAGTCCGACGATTTAATTAGGGTGAATTTAATATCGGGTAATATTATTAATATAAAAAATTTCATTGGATTATTTCGGATATTTAAAATATAATTAGTTATTTGAATTCTTATAAGATTTAATTTAGGCCGAAAGCCTATAACAAGAGTGCCCATATATTAACTAAATTAGCTTGTAATAAGCAAATTTCTGATTTTTGGATGTTGGATTTCCCTCCTTTTATTTCTGGTATTTTTTGAGTTTCTTAATATAATTTTCCTTTCAAAAAAAGAAGAAGATGGTCTGTTTTTTATTTTGTTCATTGAAACAATTAAATGCAACATGACGTGGAAAGTTTGTAGTGTTGTGTTTCTCTCTCTCTATAATAATAATAATAATAATAATAATAATAATAATAATAATAATAATAATAATAATAATAATGTGTTTTTTCCTTCTAAAAGGAATATGTGAAGGTGTTTTTATACCTGATAGGAATATCTCTCTCTCGATTATATTTTGAGCATCTCTTAAGAAGGTGTTTTTATACTTGATTGGTGTGATCATTTTAAATATTAAATTTTGTAAATTAATTTAATTTTAGATATTTAAAATTAAAACAATATTTAATGATGATAATTCATTTATGATAAAAAAAAAATTAAACTATTGATTTGATAAATATTTTGAACTATTGATCTCATGTACATAAAAAAAATTGAAAAATAAAATTAAAAACATGTGACGTGGATGTTCTATTTCTTTGGATTTCTTCAATTTATGTATTATTTCCTTAATGCTACGTAAAGTTTGGTGTTTAAATAGTAAGATTACAATAAAATTAAGATAATTTTAACCAAATTTTTATTTTGTTTTCACTTTATATCCTTTGTTTGTTTGTGTCTTTGTTGATCCCACATTATACCTCTTACAGAAACAAGAAAACTGGCCTCCAAAACAAAATCAACAAATTTCGAATCTCCATTTTTAAAAAAATAAACAGGCAAGGGAGAAATTGCTTTAAAAATTTCACAACAATCCACATCCCTTTTTGTTGTGCATGTCAAAAACAAGTTGTGGAAATTGAGCCCCAATAAATTTGGTGGTGTATGTTTTATGATCTAACCTTCAGGTCCTGTGTTGGAATTCTAAAAGTGCGTTTTTTATAAAAATATAGGACAACCGAAGTTTTACTTGTTATAAAATTAAACTCGAAATAGATGATTCGATGATGAGATTTTCAAGGTTTAAAAAAAAAATTGAGGAAATTGAACTTATGTCAGCTGGCAGAGTTCTGAATTATTGCTTCATTCCAGGTTCTGGTTGTTATGAGTTCATCCCATACTGTGTTTCTTTGTATATATATAGAAATAATTAGAAATAATCTATCATGTTGTATTAAAAATATTTGGTATATTATAAAATTATAGCCCGATTCGATAAAGTTAATGCTATAACTACTTTTTTATGGCCATACTGTGTCGCATTAACGGGTCCCATCAACTTTTGTCATGCCCACTGAAAATCAAATTTCAAGACATGAAAAATATATGGAAAATTTTATGTCTTCTTATCCTGGCGAGATTAAAGAAATCGAATATCTATATTGGTTAATTATTTATTATAGATAAATCCTCGTAAAGATTGAGATGCTATTCGAAAATTTTAGCATCGGGAAAAGGAAAAAAAAAACTAGATTTATGAGCCTTATTTTATTTAGAAAAGATAATATTCAAACCTAACCAATTAAGTGCTTGTTGAGTCGTTTTTAAATTCATATCAATTTTTTTTTTAAAAAATTAAAATTATTTGAGATTATATCATATGTTCATTTTGGAAAAAATTAATCACCCTTCAAATAAAATTTTGCCTCCAGTTCTGCCTAGGATGCAATCATATTGATATAGATAAATAAAAACCCCGTCGTTTTATAAAAAAGTTATAAATCTTTTGGTGATAAATTAAGTGGGTTTTTATCTTTTATAAGGTGAGCTTCTGACCAATTTGGGCCAGTGCTTAGCCTTTGGTTTGGCCCATCCATAAGCTCGTTGATTCTGCTGAAATCTAAAAACAAGGAAAGAAACCATTCCAATCGCAGTTTTTAAATTAATATATACCCCAATTATTTAACATACACACCACAAGCTTTTAAATATTTGGGAAATTTCACCCCAATAGAAAATTAAATTCCTTCCTTCACTTATATATGAGCGGAGTTTTAATCTCAGATCTCCGGTCTCCACTTAAGAGAGTTTATCAACTGAACTAATTCACGGTTATATTTTTCCATGAACATTTTATATATGGCTGTGGAGAACATTATGTTTACAAGCACAGATTGATTTAATGACAAAGAAATGACCATGATATTTCTTTGAGCATTAATCAAAAGAAAGAAGAACACATAGCTCCCACAAGATTTCCACTTGAAAAAAAGGGTACAAGAAAGTATTATATAACTCTTTTAACTATTTTAAAAAAGGAGTAATCTTGATAACAAGGCCAGGAAAAACATCATCAGGGTCATTGATATGAGGATTTTGTTCAACAATATAAGGATCCCCACATTTTTCACTTATGGTATGCAATGTTTCTCCTTCCCTAACCACATAAATTTCATCACATGCCTTGTTAATAACATTCCTTGGCTGTATCACTTGACTCATGAACTCACCATCACCACCACCACCATCATCACAGCAGCTCAAAACTAACATTATCGCCATGAACAAAGCACAATGCCAAGAAATCTTCTCTGCCAATTCAGTTGATGCAGAAACTCGAGCCATGATTGATCGCTCAACTTAAAGCACACTACTAATACTATATATACGTTTTTAAGTTTGATTTAATTTCTTTTTCTTGACACTATAATGATGAACTTGAATGCTTTATATGTTTAAATTGGTTACTGGATTTGGTTGTTGGAGTGGGTGTAGTTTTTTTTTTTTTTTTTTTTTATTTGGGCGGGAGTTGAAACTGTTCACTCTCAATTATGTGTTAGGTAACTGTCGATGGCAAAAACTTGTAAATTAGTCTTAAGCTAGAGTTGGTTTAACTGCTTTATTAAATGATTATGGTCTATGCCTTTGACTTGTTTCTTTTTTTATTTTTTGAGTTTCAAATTGACAGTTACAACTTACAACAACATGTTTGCATGTGAAGACCAGAAAGTTGATCAACTCTCTCTAATCTCCCTCCATTCAGAAAAAATTCTTGTTTGTACCAGGCAAAGACCCTTTCCTTGTTTGAATTGTATATGCATTTGTAGAAGAAAGCACTTTCTTTTATTACCAAAAAGCACTTACAGTTGAACTCAACTTATAATTATTCAATGAGCCTTAATTAGGGTTGACATTTTAACAAAGTCACACAGTTAGCTAAGCAGTTGCATCTGTTAGGTATGATGATCATGTTGTCAAACATTTGATAATATCATGGCGCTTTCATCTTTACTGCGTTTACGGAACGACCGGTGAGCTTCTCTCGTCATACTTTCGCAAAGATACTTGGATGAATACTATTCTATTTTGTTAATTAGTTAAATGATATAATCACAATCAGCTGTTAGGTCATCAACATATTCAATGCATCAAACAAATATATTACTTGTTATTTATGGGTGGAAACAACCACCTTGTAATAAAAAATAAAAAAAAAAAAAAAAAAAAAAGGCCAAGGATGATGTGTTCATTGAATCATTCATGAGAAGCCTTGTGTGTTGCGTCATCTTAATTGAGTCTACAACAGGGTTAAGCATAAGATGTCATAATTTGACAGAAGCAAATCAAGAATCGTATTTGAAAAGAAGCACAAGTAAATACCCACCAAAAACAAGAAGTTATCCTATTTACCTAAAGAGGACCGCGAGATAGAATTTGCTGTGATAGTTGGTTGCAGAGGATATCTATCGTTTCAGACTATAACTGATGCATTTCTGGGTTGCTGTAATCCATCAGTATTCATTACTGAGTGGCAAGATTTAATTAAAAGAGAACAAATATGTTGAGAACTCATAACTTCAAATGCTTTTTATTATAATTAATATTTATTTGGAATCATTCAGAGTGTTTTTTTTTTTTTTGGTACAGATGTATAGTAATATTGAGAAGAATTTCATCAATTTGACTCTAGTTATGGCCCCGAAAACCCAGAATTTGGGTTTCATCTGAAACGTGGAGCACAGATTACCGCAGCTTTCATGGTTTCATCAGCACTCTTTTGATATAATCAAGAACTTCGTCTACATCGACTGTCCATGCAACCGAAACAGGCAAATAGCCGGTCCATGGATTGCTACTGTTCCATCTGTACCAAATTATACAGAGGCATTATCGGCACAGGTTATAACAAATTGAGAACAGTTCTACATCATAAGAATTTGCTGTAATAACACGGACCTTTTCAGTCCTTGATCCATTAGTGTATGCCCCATACATACTCCCTGTGTCTCAACCCTCACTACTCCCTTCATGAATGTGAAGAGATCTGGCCGAACTAGTGCCACAAAACTAACGGGATCATGAAGGAAAATCCCTGCAACCAAATTTCAAAGAGCTAGTCAACAGTCTATTCATATAGGAAGTTAATGAAAATAATGTTTTCAAAAGCAATCATTGTATATTCATCATTTACCATGGACACCATCAGACTTTACATGCCAGTCTCTGTAAAATTTGCACATGTCACTCAGTAGCTCAGCATACTTCCCTTTAGATTGCCTCAATTCAAGCAAGTCAGCATCTAATGCATAAGACAAAATAGACTATCAGAAAGTCATTACTTACCACACAACAGTACAAGGGAAGCAAGTGCCAGAAATGATTACAAAAACAAACTATGATCCACCTGTCATTTTGAGTTGTGTTGTAATGTTTATTCCAACAACTGCGATGTTTGCTCCAGAGGTAAACACAACATCTGCTGCTTCAGGATCTCCATAAATCTGCAAGTTGGACAAATTAATACACTCTGACTGCACTTGATTGGTGTGATGTTAGTTCTTCAACCTAAAACCAATTTCTTCACAACTTGTGACAACTACAGTTAACCAACTTTTAGACTGGCACTCTTCTTTTTCTAGTTAAAATAAAAATAAATTGTCTCCTTTTGCTGCAATGATAACCTTTGACTTCTATAAAGAATAAAAGGGATTACGAGATGGTGCTTTGAAACAAGATTTGCTGAATATCAACTATCAAGTATACAATTGAAAAAATCTTGTGCAAAATCTGCGAAGACAAGTTTTGCTCTAAAGACAAAACTTTTAGCTCTGTTATGATATTATAAATCCACATTGGGGAAACCATTTACAGAAGTGTTTTACATTGCTTGGTGTATAAATCATGAAAGTTGGGAATGCTAGCACTTACATTCGCTTCGGCGGCAGGATTGACATTTCCCAGTGCAAAGAAAGCACCACCAAGTACAACAATGCTTTTTACCTTGCTTGCAAAGGATGAGTCCCTTTTGATTGCCTGTTTCAGCATTAGGCATGAACTTGTGAAATTTGAAAATACAAATATCAACTAAGCAAACTGAGAGGGGCAATAAAGAACTTACCAAAGCCAAGTTTGTTAGCGGTCCAAGAGCAAGTATAGATACATCCCCTGGATATTTTGAGACCTTATCAACTAGAAATTCAGATGCATTCTTATCACATTTCTTTGCTTTTGGAGGAGGAAGAGATATGTTTCCCATCCCATCAGAACCATGAATAAAGTCAGCAACCTGAGGCTTTCCTCCCTATTCAAGAAAGAAAAACATAGTTAGGCTACAATAACAAAAGAATGTCATATAAGCAGACAAGAAGAAAACAGTTAGAAAAAAGAACTAACAAAGTAGAAAGTACTAAAACTAGTCCCAAATGACCAGCTCACAAGACATAAATCTATTCATGGGATGGCTTAAAGAAGTATCGCAAACATTTAACCCTAACAAGATAGCAATGAACTTTTAAAAAAAGGATAGATCATTTAAACGAAAGTATGACTGCAACAAATAGGGCCTTTCACTTAAAAGAAACACCAGGCAGATCAAGTGACACCAGCATTCATCATCTAAGTTGCAACTTAATACCTATCTTTGGTCAAGGGCCTCAATGCAGCTACACAGAACAAGCAACCTAACTTGGCCAAGTTAGGAAAATATTTAATTACAGAACAAGAGACAATGACTTACCTTCAAAGGCTCAGGGCTGCCCTCTGCCACAGGAACACCTGGACACCCTGCAATCTCACACTATCCTTTTGCATCAGGAAATTGATCATGAATATGTTCCAAAAAGAATATAACCAACTCCGTCATGAAATATGGAGAAATAACCAAGTACAAAAGAATGAGGTCAACTGATACAAATACATACCAGAATCAAGGCATTGCGAGTGGCGTCTTCAGTAGTAACATTACCAAAGACTGTTGTCAACCCTAATATCTCCAACTCCGGAGTTTTAAATGCCATTAAGATTGCCATGCTGTCATCTGTTAATTAAAGAAAACCAATTCACATCTCAAAGAAGACCCATGACAATCATTTTTCACAAAATCAACCCGACACAGTAAATCAACACAAAATGATTAATTGAGCAACATAAACAAAGTGCTCAGAAATTCCCAAAGCATCACAATTAACACATTTTCAATTATATTTATTATCAACAATTTTTTTCCTATGTTGACGCTATGTATGTTCTCTTATGGAAGTAAATCGTTCGGTAATAATGCTCTTCCCAAGTTATTCACCAATTTTTGTACCTTGATTGATATAGCAAGTGACCTTGACATAGGCATGTCTATCTTCACAAAGTACATTTCAATGACAGTCTGGTATCACTGAATGAATATAGCTGTTTAAATCTTTAAAACCTGAAGCTCTCTATTTAAAATGAATTTCTTCTTTCTAATTCTTGATAAATATTTTCTTAATCTGTAATCAAGAGAAAGACTCAAGTTTTCCTATTTTTAATTCCCTTTTAGATGCCAAGCAAAATATCAAATACTGCTTACAATTGTAGCTACACAAATCTCTCTCATATTTTTAATCACGTTTACTTCGAAACCAAATAAATGGAATCGGTGCTCTGTTTATTCTCATAACAGCTTAATAACCATATAATTATTAATATTAAAAAATAATAATAATTTAAAGCTCCAATCCTAGAGCCCAAAAAATTTATCCAACAACAGTAATTTATACCACCAATAACAGTTAATTATTTGATTTTAGCTTAAACGAATCTCACAAAAAACATAAAAATGATATTTTTTCAATTAGTTTACTTCAAATTAAATGATTTATTTCTTTTTATATTTTCGTAAAGAATTCAAAAGGACAAATAAATAAAAGCACCAAGTTACCAACAAAGAAAATGAAATCACAATCACGTTCCACAAGTACAAAGTTTTTTACAGGTCATTAAAGGGGGGCCCAAAAAAAAAAAGGAAAACTCACCGATTCCGGGGTCAGTATCGATAATGAGCTTGGCAGGCTTAGGGGAAGATCCCAAAACGACATCGCCGCCGTGAGAATTCTCATTCGCCATGACGCTATACGTCATAATAACAGATGCTTTGTCCGGTGCAAAGAGAAGAGACGAGGAAGCCGAACGGCTGATGATGGCTCCCCCTACCCCCAAAGACTCTTCTCTTCTTTGAATTTACTCTCGATACAACGCACTGGAGATTTGATTTGCGGGACCGACGTGACTAATTAATTTCTATATATTTGGGATATACTGACACGTGGAGTCTTTTAACTGGATCTGACTCCTTTGAATTTCTCGTCTTTGTATTTTGCCATGCCAATTGCCACCAACCATGATCAGCAATTTTTTTTTTTTTTTTTTTGGTTTTTTTTTATTTATTTTTATATAAATTGGTAAAAAATAAAATAAAATAAAGCAAATAATGGAGATTGCTATACTCTGTAGTAATCTGTACGCTTCCCATTAAAAACCGACTCAGAATCGAGTTATGTCAGAACGGTTTATCTCCTCTTGGCTTTCCTATCAAAAGAAAAAACCAAAAAAAATCTCCTCTTGACTTTTGTTTATTCATTATTTTCTTTTTCTTTCTAACGTGTTATAATTTTTATTGACTTTACACGTACATATATCAAATGTACGTAAACTTTTTTCCCCTACTTAAATAATGCGTTAATCAAATTACCACTTGAAAATTTATGCACTTTTACAAAATTCATTTCCTGCTGCGCATTGACAAAAGTTTGTTTGCTTGAATTGAATAAATATTTTTTCGGGGAAAATATCATTTTCTCCATATGGTAAATAATGTAAATTACTTTGTGCATAAGATTTTGAAATCTTTCCCATTTTGAAAATTATTTGTTTTCCACAAATTAAACAGAAAATTTATTCACTTTTTCTCCTGGATCATATTGAAAAGTGAACAAATTTAAAACCTTTAATGAAAAAGAGATGATTTCAAAATTTATGAACTGGGAGATGATGGATAATTTCCCAATTTTTTCGGCAAACAGTATATTCCAAAAAGTAGGCCTCTTATAAAACTAGAAGATCTCCAAGAAAGCAAGGGAATATCCGTGACAGTGATTCAAAATTTTGTTAAAATCGAATAAAAGAATTGAAATCCCGCACGGCATTGTGCTTTGATTAAAAAAAATCACAGAAGATTCTTTGGATAAAGCACATGCTCAG